>JASAMY010001483.1:0-22493 GCA_030248085.1 Paralinhomoeus sp. GSCO2_6 | reverse complement strand
GAAAACTAGAAAACTATTGATAGATCCTCAAAAAACAACAACAAAAACCCAATATCCTTGCTTAAAAACGTACTTTTTTAAGTGTGTAGTTAAAAACTGTTAAAAAAGTTTGTGACTGATTTATTTTTTTAATTTTTAATTTTTAAAAAAGTCAATCGACTTCTTTATTTAATTTTTAATCCAAAAAGTCAGGCTGTCGACTTAGTTTTTTAACACTTTTTGTTTTTAACACACTTTGAAAAGTATTTTCTCTTTTTTAATTTTTAACTTTTTGTTTTTACTGACATCGCTACTTATAAACTGGAAGTGTCGATGAGTGGGAAGATGTGTGGGCAAAAAGGCGCGTGGAGGCGATTTTTAAGGGAAAAAGACGCTGCGCACACTCTCACACAGTCTGACATGCACATATACATCATGTGCATACATACACATACGCGACCATACATACACCCAGACATAGAAAATGTCGCCTTTCAGACGATGGTCCATTTAGGGAGGGGGTGTAATTATAAGGGGGGTGATAATAATTATATAATAATTACTAATAATTAATAAAGTAAAAACCTTTTTTAATATAATAATTAATAAAAAAAATAATAAAAACTAATACTCACTAATAATTATATAACGCTTATTAATTCAAAGTGGTCTTAGGAGGGTGTGTGGAGAATAGTCCTGCAGCGTGGAGGATTTACGGTACGTGCATGTACCTGTACATCCTATACGTGCAGGGTGGGCCACCGCTAACTTCGGACGTTTCATCGCGAATTTCTCGAGCGTTCCTCCATAAATTTTGTTAAAATTTAGCACACGTGTGTAGAAAGGTCCAACTTAGATCTACGACAAATTTCAGTTAATTCGACCAACCCAAACGTCCGTTATGGCCTAACATAGAGAACGAGTCACTTTTCATCGCTGTTAACACACTTGGCGTACCTCTTAGGTACATAGTGTATACAGAACGGCAAATTTTGGAGCAAAGTTCAGCGTCAACGTCTTCCAACGCGTTCTCAATGGCTTCTTTGAGCTGTTCAACAGAATTTTGCGGGTGGGCGTATACGATTTCTTTTATGATGCCCCAGTGGTGGAGTTGTTGGTGCAAGCCACTCGTTGGCCGCCTCCACTGCGCAGGTTCTTTACCATATTAGCTGTGTACACTGGAGTAAAAGTATTTTTTGTATTTTGAACCGTAAACCGAACTCAACTGAACTCTCGAGGACGGAAGATAGAGCGCGTGTTGGTATGTGGGGAATGCACTAATCACAAGTATCTGTATGTAGATTGTCTCTCGTCAACACACCCCGGTCTTGAGAAGGATGGAGGGACTTGAGTTGCTTGAGTGGGCCACGACGATCTTGAGAAGAGAAGACTTCAAGGAGAACTTCGCCATTTCGCGCCAGAAGCGTTGGTTTCAACCGATCCCATTTCGATCTCCTTGACTGCCAGCTGAACGACTCTGAAAACAGGGGCTCCGCTGTTGCCAACATTCGTCGCGACGTCGCTGCGATTCCGTCTCCATTGTCGATCCTGAAATATCCTTGAAGCGGTGGTGCCAGCGTCGATCGAAGGCGTCCTGCGGCAGCGAAGTCTTGAGCACTCTGCGGTGCGCCGTCCTTGAGTCGAAGCTCCCGTCCGTAGGTCGTTGTCGCCATTTGTTCGCTGCCGCCATGTTGTTCTTGAAACGGTGATGCCAGCGCCGATTGTAGATGTCCTGTGGCAAGGAAGATTCGGCCACTCTGCGGTGCGCCACTCTGGAGTTGCAACCTTCGTTTGTTTGTCGCAATCGCCACTTGCCCTCAGCTGCCGCACCTGTCGTCTTCAAATCGTGCAACACACCAACGTGTGCATCTGCAGGCACGTCACTCGTGTAGGGGATCAACAGCCTGCCGGATCTTTTTTCTTGCAATTCTTGCTTGTTGTCCTTTTGATCTTCAACTTTTTTCTGTTGCCACTCTTCACCCTTCATCTGATGCTCGTGATCCAACTTGGGTTTTGCTATCTGCCTGCCATTTTCCACATCCGATGATCTATTGTTGGAACTTTCCCCATCCCTGTCGTGACAAAACGTGTCCTTCAAAAATCCGAACACATCCGTGCTTGTGTCTTCATCCATACTTGGGCAGGTGTAGTCCTGTAACACCTGTGTCTCTGAATCTTCGCAAGTCGACGGCTCAATCGACGGTGTCTCTGCTACAGATTTTGCCAGTTGTTCATTTTTGTAATAGAAATTCTTTTTGGGAATTTGAATCATTGGCACTTTGCCGCCCTCTGGATACATCAGTTCAATCCTCAACGCGTGTAGTAAATCTGTTCCAATCAAAATATCTGGCCCCAGATTGGGCAACACCATCGCCCATATGCCGAATTTCCTTCCAGCCCTCTCGCCTGTCAGGAACATTTCTCCCGAACTTATGTGCGTGCCGTTACTGCCAGACACTTCCGACTTCAAGTCGGAACGGAACACTGCTGTTGAAGACGAAGCAGCTTCCGATTCATAGAATTTCAAAAGCGTTGCTTGTACCCTTGCATTTATGCAAGTCCGTGATGCTCCAGTGTCAGCCACCACTAAGACCCCTTCCGTACTATTTTTCGAACCTTCCGAAGCAACTGGCTTCTGTGTCACCATTGGGAGACCCTAGAATTTAATGTCGTTGAGTACGTAAAAGCGTTTATGTTCGGGGAAAATCACTTCTCCTGTTGAACACTTCGATTTTGGGACAGACGCCACCATATTCGCAATTTCGTCATCATTATGCTGATTGACACCATACCCCTGCCTCTCTTCACTACTGTTAGCATCAGTACTTTGCGCCACATTCGCATTGTCATTCCCGTAACTGCGTTGCATTGCCATATTTGGTCTCTGCGAATTGTTGTACATGCCATTCTGTGGAGCATAAACATTAGTCTGCGGAACTTGATTATTGTTTTGTGGGATAGAAGCACCCTGTGGCATATAGACGTTCCTTCCTGTCATCTCGTTCCTGCCCATCTGTCTGTCCTGATCAAAATTCCGTTGCATGTAATTCTGCTGCTGAGTGTTCGGTCTCCACTGCGGGATTTCTCTCCAGTTGTTGTTGTTAGGACGAGAATACTGCATAAAGTTATTGTGAGGTCTAATATTCTCACCACCATTTGGATTTCTGAATCCGACGACACCATCATTCCTAATTTGGCGATTTTGCACTGTAGGCCGAACTGGCCGATTGTTGTTGCCGAAAGAAGTGCCCTTTGCCATACTAATCGTTTGTTCTTTCTCTAACGCTCTTGCCGACACATTTTCCCAAGTGAAATCCTGCGTCGACACGTCTGGACGGAATTCTTCATTCATGTTGTTGTAGAAGTGGAACGCGCGCAAACAGTCACCCACTTCGCAGCCTTCCTGACACTCGCGCAAACCCAAATCAGCAAATTTCTTGCTTGAAGTCGTAATGTACTCTTGTACCGTCTGATGCCTTTGCTCCCATGATATCCACGATTGGATTCTCATCGACAAAGCGCGCTTGTCGACGAAGTGTTGGGACAGACTCTCACACAAACGATCGTAGTCATTTTGAATTTCCGCTGACAGTGTTCGGAAAAACTGCAAGGCATCCCCCGATAGGGACAATACAATGTAGCGACACTTGACGACATTCGGGTACGTTTGAACCGCCCAATTGAACGCGAACAACCAATCATCAAACGACATGGTTCCCTTTCCGTCAAATGGGGTGACTCTCGGATCCGGATAATCCCTCAAATTTACGTGACCGTTCTCGTGCCCGTTACCATTTCCGTTCCCGTTTCCATTAATATGCTCATTCTGCGTCAGATTCTGTAAAAGCGCTGTTTGCATTTGCATCTGTTGTCGCATTTGTTCTCGTTGAGCTTCCTGCATTGCCAATGTCTGTTGTCGTTGCGCCTCTATTAAGAGTAACGTCTGCTGTCGTTGATCCTCCGCCCGTTGCTGCTGCATTTCGTTCTGAAGTCGCTGGGCCTCATTTTGCGCGTCTAATCGCTGTTGTTTCATCTCATTCTGCGCGTCTAATCGCTGTTGTTGCATCTCACTTTGCGTCTGTATTTGCCTTGCCAATAGGGCGAAATAGTCGGCGGCACCGCCACCACCTTCCGATTGTCCATTGACTGACTCGGCATCGTCACGCGAACGACTGCGACTTTGACGACGATTTTGACTGCATTCCTGCTTCTGCTCAAGCTGCTCTTTCTCTGCTAACCACTGCTGCTTCTCCGCCTCCATGCTCAAGACGCGCCAACATTTCCTGTTCCGCCAATTTTTTGTCCTCGCGCCGCTGTCTATCTCTCTCGCGACGCGCCATCAAACGCTGTTCTCTCGACATCTCCGACTCACTCTCACCCTCACTGACCTCACTCTCATCAGACACACCGTGCTCTACCACTTTGTCGTCAATGCCAACACCCTTTCCCTTGTTCAACGAATTTTTCGACGCCATATCACATGCAAGGTACAATACACTTTCAGAGAACCGATATCACTGTATGGTTTTGATTTTGAAGTGTGAATTGACATATGTACGCAAGAGCGCAGTGAATGTGTTCGACAGAAGTCGAAAGCGACAGAGCGGACAAGACCGAGCCGGGAACGAGTCCCTAAGTGGGGCTTCAAGCCCTAATAGCGGGTCAAGTCGAGCTTTAAAACACGGAGCCTCGAACACGCTCCTAGACTCCACTGCAGTAGCTTCGCCAACTCTTCGAACCGCTCGACCGCCTCGAACAGGACAGCCGGCTCCGCACGACTTGAACAGCTCGACCGCCTCGACCAGGACAGCCGGCTCCGCACGACTCGAACAGCTCGACCGCCTCGACCAGGACAGCCGGCTCCACACGACTTGAACAGCTCGACCGCCTCGACCAGGACAGCCGGCTCCACACGACTTGAACAGCTCGACCGCCTCGACCAGGACAGCCGGCTCCGCACGACTCGAACAGCTCGACCGCCTCGACCAGGACAGCCGGCTCCACACGACTTGAACAGCTCGACCGCCTCGACCAGGACAGCCGGCTCCACACGACTTGAACAGCTCGACCGCCTCGACCAGGACAGCCGGCTCCGCACGACTTGAACAGCTCGACCGCCTCGACCAGGACAGCCGGCTCCACACGACTTGAACAGCTCGACCGCCTCGACCAGGACAGCCGGCTCCACACGACTTGAACAGCTCGACCGCCTCGACCAGGACAGCCGGCTCCGCACGACTCGAACAGCTCGACCGCCTCGACCAGGACAGCCGGCTCCACACGACTTGAACAGCTCGACCGCCTCGACCAGGACAGCCGGCTCCACACGACTTGAACAGCTCGACCGCCTCGACCAGGACAGCCGGCTCCGCACGACTTGATCAGCTCGACCGCCTCGACCAGGACAGCCGGCTCCACACGACTTGAACAGCTCGACGGCCTCGACCAGGACAGCCGGCTCCGCACGACTTGATCAGCTCGACCGCCTTCGTCGGGACAGTCGGCTCCGCAACCGACGTAGACTGATGAGACAGCTACGCGGTACACCCTCGAAGGGAAAGACCCCTCTGCAGATGTCGCGATCCTCCTTGCCACCAGCGATCTCGAGGGATCCTGCCTCCTTGTCCGCCACCGATCTCGAGGGATCTTGCCTTGCTGCCCGCCACCGATCTCGAGGGATCCTGCCTGACGCTCCAAATTTGGTGGAGTTGTTGGTGCAAGCCACTCGTTGGCCGCCTCCACTGCGCAGGTTCTTTACATTATTAGCTGTGTACACTGGAGTAAAAGTATTTTTTGTATTTTGAACCGTAAACCGAACTCAACTGAACTCTCGAAGAAGGAAGATAGAGCGCGTGTTGGTATGTGGGGAATGCACTAATCACAAGTATCTGTATTGTATGTAGCTTGTCTCTCGTCAACACCCAGATTGAGAAGTCGACAGGACTGAGATCTTTAACGCGCAGAAAACAATTCAAAGAGAAATTTTGGGGGCATTGACAGCAATAAACGGCACGACAATGATACCATCACTGTTGTGCTAGCAGAGTAGCGTCTACATACATTGTGGCGGCGTTTCACCTGCAGCCAAGAGGTGCGCCAAGTCTGTTGATGACAGTGATGGTTGGTACTTTGAAAATTGATCTGCTCGCTAGGCCATAACAGATGATTGGGTGGGTCGAATAAACTGAAATTTGTCATGCAACTAAGTTTCGCCTTTCTACACAAGTGCTAAAAATCTCAACAAATCCATAGAGGAACGCTTGATAAGTTAGCGATCAAACGTCCGAAGTTGGCGGTGGCCCACCCGGTATACTATACCTGCGTCACCTACAAACTACAACTACGGTGCCTGTACATATGTGTACCTACATGTATATCTACATGTGTGTACGCTGTACCTGTGCATGAAAAACCTGCGCGTACATGTGTACATAGTAAGGAAGGGAGCTGGAGCTACATAGCTTCCTTGTGACCTGGACTATGGCTGAGTCCATCTGTGCACGGGCGGTAACATCGAATATGAAGACGTGGAATTGCATGGAATGGCCAAACCAGCTGCATTGCCTTTAGCCAGCGCCGGGTCTGACACGTGCCCCGCCACGACGCCCGGCGCCACAGATGGATCAGCAGCGGCACAGGCGGTCACGGAGCAGCGTCCGTCGGGCCCGGGCGGCAGCGTCCCTCCAGCAGTTGGTTCCTGTAAGTTGGTATGGGCCGTTCCAAGGAGATTGGTACGCTCCCTGTCTCCCTCTCTCTTTCTCGCAGACGAGCCGCTGTCGGAGGAGCACTGGAGGTCGGGCTCGTGCGTCACGTCGTGGGGCGCGTGGACGCCGTGCCCCGTCCACTGCGAGGCGGCCTTCAAGACGCGCCGCCGCGTCTTGTCCGTCCAGAAGACGACGCACGTGTCGCTACTCAGCGACGGTCGACTCCTGCGCAGGAGGCACACGTTCGTCTGCCTCGAGGTTGAACAGGCCGTCGCCTGCCGAGAACGCTCCAACTGCCCGTCCGACTGGTCCGTGCCCCTGGGAGCGCCGCTCGAGAGCCACCGTAGGCCGGCGTCGACGCCGCGTGCGTGCGTGCGTGCACGCACCTGCAAGTGAAGCACTCCAGGGGGCAAGGAGGAGATGGTCGACTGCCGCCTGGCCGGGGGCTTCTTTACGCCAGGCGGCGATTGCTACACGCTCGAGCTGGGCGTCGGGGCCAAGGCCGACACGCTCGAGCGCGCGCAGGACGTCTGCGCAGCTCGCGGCGCCGTCTATGGCGCGTCCGGCTCTCGATGGCTGGGCGCGTGGTACGACTACCCCCAGGAGGCGTACATGACACTCGGCTGGCTGGCCGGCAAGCTGGTGGTGCGTCCCTCGGTCTCGGCCCAGAGCCAGTGGCCAATGCAGACGAGACGCGGCTCTATTCAGGAGCACGGCGCGTTCGCCCGCCAGGACTGGGCGGCCGTTTGGACCGGCGCGGAGTTCATCCCGACGGACGAGGAGAGGAAGGTGCCGCAGCACATCCTCTGGAGGCCGGCCACGCGGCGCCTCAAGAGCGAGCAGCGCGTTCTCTTCGAGAACGTGCACCTCGACATGGACTACCCGCAGCTGCTTCGCCATCTGAAGATGGTGGAGCTCAAGAACGAGACGCTGACCGCGGACAGGCTCTGCCTGTTCCTACTCGTCCTCAACGACCCCGAGGGCCGCCTGCTCGAGCTGGAGTGGGACCGCTGCGAGAAGCCGCGTCTCGCGCCAGACGCGGTCCTCTGCATGGAGAGTGCGTCCTCTTCCTCATTCCTCGATCGACTGGCGTCCTCTCGTTCCGCGACACAGCGACCTAACAGTACATACATGTATGTACATGTAAGTCGGCGCTTCAGGCTCGCCCTACGGCGCCGGCGCATCCATGGACCACACCTCGCTCCACTACCACGCCCGTCACATGAAAGGCCGCATGAGTGCGTGAGCGTCCCGCGAGCGAGTAAGCGCACGCTCCAGACGCCCAACGCCATTCTTCAGCGGAATTTCAAATGACCGACAAGCGGCCGAGTTTTGACCAGCCCACGCCCGCCAACATCAAGGACGCCACGAATCATTGTGGCAACGAGTGCATGGGCCTCCCTGGCTGTATCATCGCGACGTTCTGCGTGTCGGACGCCTACCCGCGAGGCCGGTGCGTGCACCACTTTGGCTCCAGCCCCCTCGGCAAGCTGGGCACCGACGAGCTCGAGCCGCATGCGCACGGCTTTCTCCTGAAAGATCAAAAGGGATGCACGACCATCGTCAAGCTGAATATTCTCTCCAACTAACTTACCGTCCGATAAGGATCTTGCTTCTTGAAGGAGCGCATCTAATTCGCAAGAAGCATGTGTCAGACAGGCCTCGGAGTACGCGCATCTTATTGTGTCGCGTGAGCGGCCGCGTCCTTGTTGTTCGTGCGCGCGTCATTGTGGTGTTCCGGTACGGTTGTGGTCATTGAGCGTCGGCCGGTCATTGAACGGTCCTCGGTCATTGAATGTTGGTCGTCGTCATAGCTCAACAAATATGTACAATACACGTCCATCACCATGGAGCCCCTGTGAGGTCATCTACTGTAAGGTGGAGGACCCCAGTACGCCTTCTTCATGTGCAAGCAAGTCTTCATACATACCTATGAAGTGAACTCCTACATGCACCCCATTGAAGATATCAAATATCTCAATATTTGCAGATGGTAGCAAACTTTGCAGGGTTGTAGACAGTGCAGAGGATAGGGATATGCTAGCAGAAGATCGCAAAAACACGTTTGACTGGGCAGATAGAAATCAATTAACAGTTCTCAGTTGAGAAATGCTTTGTGCTGTATTTGGGCCACAAGAATCAAAATCTCAAGTACGAATTAAATGGAACCGCTCTGCCAAACGTTAGTACGGCGCGCGATTCGGGAATATTTTGTTAATGTAATCGGGATGAAACTTTGCAAGCATACGCTGTATTCAATCAGAAATTAAGACTCGCTTTTTGTAAGAACCAACCATTGGGTGGTACAGTTGCCGAAATATTTTTTGATTTTCGTGAAAATCGGTTTCCTAGATCAACTTTTTGCGCTGATTCCGAAAATCTGGTCGGATTTCCAAAAAAAAAAAATTATGTCGCGCAAAAATGCAAAATATTGAAAATTGCCATCTAAGTTTGGTTTTTTGATCATATGATGCCTTTTTCAAGGTCGAATCGCAAAAGTAAGGACATTTTCGGAATCCTCGTCAAATTCCGCGTCCGATAGGCTATCTTACATTCGGAAACATTCGGGTCGCCCATTGCAGTACATTGAGAACAAAATTTACAAAATCGTCCATTTTGCCTATATTGGACAATAAGTTGCGCGACCCACAAAAGAGCATCAAGCGACCTATACCATTGGAAAGAGCGTTCAATTCTGCATCGATCATGTTAATTTCATGAAAATTAAATGTTGCGCGGATAGTGAAATTTTGGATTGAATGTATGCTATGTCAACCTTTGCCGAAGTTGATTTTGGCTCACAAGCTGGTTCCAGCTCCACGAACAAGGCTGATCAGCTACTCAAGGACAGCGCTCATTATCCGGAGTCTTTGAACGTACAGCATGCCTGGGGTCCTGGGTGCTTATTTAATAAAAATGTGAAAACATTGGTTTTTGGACATGTTTAGCATTGCTCGAGACAAATACTTGAATTACATAATGTGCATAGCATTCCTGTAACTGGGCTAGTGGGGGGGGGGGCACCCACCCCAATGAAACAAAACTGGAAGAGTGGGGGGAGGTAAATGGCAGAATGTGGGGTGGGGGTTTCTGGAACAAAAGGGGGGTAGCTGGCCATTTTTTGAGCTACACTGGTACTTGGTCAAAAATGGGTATAAATAGGGCCTAAACAGTGTTATTTAGCTGTTTTATGGTCATCTGAAAAGCACTGAAATACACCAACATTTACTCAATTTTATCGTTTTAGACAGGGTGAAAATCCCTTGGGAAAAATTCTGGGGATTGGGTGGGTGTTGAAAAATAATAGGGAGGGTGGTGAACCCCCAACCCCCAGTTACAGGTCCCCCACCCGAAGGACCATTTACTCCCCCCCCCCCACCACCACCACTCGGCCAGACCTGGTTACAGGTATGCTCTACCCACACCCACATTTTCGGAGTTTGACTCATGTTATGACGCGCGACTGTCAGATCATTTAGTTGCCGCTATTGTTGCTTGGTGGGTGCACAGTCCAGTACGGTTTTCTTTAGTTTGGCGCACTGCACGCACAGTACAAGCTACAACGAGGTCTCATCGAAGTCGCGCTTGGTAACTTGAATGAGACGGCAATATTCTCCAGTGCGCGAGATGGGCGCTACGGTGCGAATGCAGCACAGAAGGAAGCCGAAGAGAAGCAGCACGACCACGCTGGCAACGAGGACAACTCCTCCTAAAAGACGTCAGATTCAGAGCAGTCAGTTCGCAAATGTCAACATACCTGAAGCCTGGTTTTGGGATTGGGGATGTGTGCGTGTGTGTGTGTGTGTGTGTGTGTGTGTGTGTGTGTGTAGGGGGGGGTGACAGCACCCTTCGTGGGAGGGGGATCAACACTTTGGAGAGGAGGATCCAGAGAAAAACAATCGGTACCCTTTGAGTCAAATTGTCAAAACATTGTCAAAATTGTCGCGAATTGGGTCGTTTTCGTTTATTTTTGTTCAACAACACAATACAAAATGGGTGTTTTGGCACCTCAGAGGGTAGCAGACAGATCATTTAGCCTGGGGGAGAGGGGTGTCCCCCCCCCAGTTACAGGTGGGGTGGAGACATCCAGATTTTGCTGTGTTGGGGGGGGGGGGTGTTATGGTCATTTCGACCTCAGTCCTCAAAACTCTGAACATTCCAGGAGGGGGGGGGGGGTGATTTTGTTTCATTGGGGTGGGGGCCCCCCCCCCCACAAGCCCCGTTACAGGAATGCGATGGCCCTTAGGTAATTCAAGTATTTGTCTCGAGCAATGCTAAACATGTCCAAAAACCAATGTTTTCACATTTTTATTAAATAAGCACCCAGGACCCCAGGCATGCTGTACGTTCAAAGACTCCGGATAATGAGCGCTGTCCTTGAGTAGCTGATCAGCCTTGTTCGTGGAGCTGGAACCAGCTTGTGAGCCAAAATCAACTTCGGCAAAGGTTGACATAGCATACATTCAATCCAAAATTTCACTATCCGCGCAACATTTAATTTTCATGAAATTAACATGATCGATGCAGAATTGAACGCTCTTTCCAATGGTATAGGTCGCTTGATGCTCTTTTGTGGGTCGCGCAACTTATTGTCCAAAATAGGCAAAATGGACGATTTCGTAAATTTTGTTCTCAATGTACTGCAATGGGCGACCCGAATGTTTCCGAATGTAAGATAGCCTATCGGACGCGGAATTTGACGAGGATTCCGAAAATGTCCTTACTTTTGCGATTCAACCTTGAAAAAGGCATCATATGATCAAAAAACCAAACTTAGATGGCAATTTTCAATATTTTGCATTTTTGGGCGACATAATTTTTTTTTTTTGGAAACCCGACCAGATTTTCGGAATCAGCGCAAAAAGTTGATCTAGGAAACCGATTTTCACGAAAATCAAAAAATATTTCGGCAACTGTACCACCTGGGGCATTCAATGGTTGGTTCTTACAAAAAGCGAGTCTTAATCCCACGAATGGATTCTTCCTAAATGCCCACAAGCTTGCGATCTGGCTGGAACACTTAGTAACGTTGAGTCTTGGACAACCAATCGGGAGGTCGCGGGTTCGACTCCCGCTGGCGTCTCTGCCATATCCTGAAAACCAATCAATACTGCGATACCCCAGTGTCCTTTCCTGCTCCACCCATGTTGTTCCCACGACTCACCCTACATTTGTTTCAGTTTTTTCGTTTTTCTTTTCAGATGTTAAATATTTTTTGGCTGCCTTTATCAAAGCAGTGAACATCAAGTGCTTTTGGGATGTGCACTCTCATGTGCAACCTCACAAGGCGCGCACGCACGCACGCACGCACGCACGCACGCACGCACGCACGCACGCACGCACGCACGCACGCACGCACGCACGCACGCACGCACGCACGCACGCACGCACGCACGCACGCACTCTCCCACGCACGCACGCACGCACTCACGCGTGGCGTCCTCGTGGTCAGGCTTGTGGTAACGAGCGCGTCACGCGCCATTCGTTGGTGTTCAGCCCCTGATTCTCTCACTTGACTCAAATGCACGCACGCACGCAGGCACGCACCGACGCACGCACGCACTGACGCACGTCCGCACTCTCGCACGCACGTCCGCACTCTCGCACTCACCTCACACACCAACGCACGCACGCACGTCCGCACTCTCGCATGCACGCACTCTCGCACGCACGCACGCGCGCACGCACGCACGCATGCACGCACGCACGCACGCACGCACGCACGCACGCACGCACGCACGCACGCACGCACGCACTCTCCCACGCACGCACGCACGCACTCACGCGTGGCGTCCTCGTGGTCAGGCTTGTGGTAACGAGCGCGTCACGCGCCATTCGTTGGTGTTCAGCCCCTGATTCTCTCACTTGACTCAAATGCACGCACGCACGCAGGCACGCACCGACGCACGCACGCACTGACGCACGTCCGCACTCTCGCACGCACGTCCGCACTCTCGCACTCACCTCACACACCAACGCACGCACGCACGTCCGCACTTTCGCATGCACGCACTCTCGCACGCACGCACGCGCGCACACACGCACGCATGCACGCACGCACGCACGCACGCACGCACGCACGCACGCAGTCACGCACGCCATACTTGACCACCATCTTGGCCGCGTAGAACGCGTCCTCAACGAGCATGCTGATGGTGGTGGCGTCCTCGTGGTCAGGCTTGGGGTAACGAGCGCGTCACGCGCCACTCGCTGGTGTTCAACCCCTGATTCTGTCACTTGAGGAGTTGCAGCACGTCCGTGGTGTCCGAGACGTTGCCAGAAAGGAAGGTGTTTGCAAAGAAATTCTGCAGTTTTGAACCTGTACACTATACACATTTGTATTTAATACGACGTTTTGGCTATGACACTCACACCATAGTCAGGAAGTGCCTATTTAGATATTATTTAGGTACACTTTTTTCCTTCTGACACCCTTTCCCTTTTCCTTCAAATCTGCTTACCCCCAGAATGGTCTCGGACGTCCCCCCCCCCCAAACTTCAAAAAACCGGTTACATGTGGTACTGCGGTAGGGAAACTCACGCCCCTGGTGTGGGTGCCCCTGGTTGGCACCCAAAATCAGTGCACGCGTGGTGCACATTTTGTACATGTCAATACGAAAAAACACTGTATTAAGGAAAAATTTGCAGGCAGCTGCAAAAAAGGAGAACATGTGACTTCCATAGACAGAAGTTGAGCTTGAAAAAAAAAGGTGTTCGCGCATTGCTGAAGTCCACTTTGAAAAAAGATTGTATAAGAGCATTGCAGTGGAGTCCACTTCGAAAAACGATTGTATAACAGCATTGCAGTTGACGTGGAGTCCACTTTGAAAAACGATTGTATAAGAGCATAGGTACAATGGTATGAACAATCAATTTGCTTCACATATTCGGCGTTTTTAGCGTGAGCTATTTTGGCATATTTTATTTCGGACAACAGTCATTCTAGCGACATTGCTGTTGCCCAGCTAAAAGTGACACACACCACTGCCCCACGCACGTTGCAGGTAGAACTAAAAACCATAAGTGCAACTGGATTCTTGGTGGGGTGTGGTATGTATTTCAATGCTGCTGATTACGGATTTTCGAAGGACAGGTCAACGATAAGTTTCGGTATGGTAATGTAGATCGTGTTTGTAGAACAGCTCCTTAAATTATACCGGAAGTGCCTTTTGTGTATACTCTCCATCCATTAACACAACAAATTTATGTTACTGTGATATAAAAATCAGTTATCCTGATTCCAAACTGCACGTATGTTTGCAGAATAGAACAATTTGTAGGTATCGTAATTCGAACTGTGGTAGAATCAAAATCAGGGTGTACGCGGCAGCGTACAACCCTAATATGTGAGCACCTCCTCAATGCGTTTTATTGAATTTTCAGTCGCTTATAACTCTTGATTGCCTGAACGGATTGTGGCGAATGATAGCTCAAAAGAACCGCCTTCTAGACCGGAATAGAATGAGCCGTCCCGCGTTTTGGTACTCGAACGCGTTAAGACAAATTGTACAAAAATGTTCCAAAAAAGTGGTGATTTTTTTTCATGTTCTGCACACACTTTTAGGGTCGCCTCTCTGGAACGCTACTGTTGATTGGGACGAAACTTGTCGTGAGCACGTAGTATATGATGGCAATTTTGTGCCCCTAGGTAAATTTATCTAGGTGCTTCGGATCTATAGTTATGGCCGATTTGGTCATTTTTCAAAACATAGGTAGTCGTTTTATTTTGGCCAAAACCCGACAAGAGTAAAAGTCGAAAAAAGCCGAGTAAACCCCAAATGTTTTTTGATTTTCGTGAACAGCTTTACAAAGAATGTCTGGGGCGCTTGCATGACATTTGAAATTCTAACCACATAATGAGATATTGGGTACCAAAATTTCGGCAAATCCGACCAAAAAAAGTTTGTCACCTATAGGCGCTTCAACCGTTCGTGACACCGCTGTGCTGCAATGGCAAAAGTTAATCGTACGGACTTGGAATAGGTTACTTTCGACAAATGGGACCGCTCCGATGCCCTCTGTCAGCCCTCTTCGAAAGGCCATTTTTTAGGTGTTTTGTTCCAAAAGTTTGTTAGCTATAGACGCTTCAACCGTTCGTCGCAGAGCTGTGCTGTAATGATGAAAGTTACTCGTCTGGACCTGGAATAGGTCACTTTCGAGAATGGGAGCGCTCCGATTTCCATGTTTCGCAGCTCGACCCTCTTGGCGCACCCCCATTTTGGGCAAAATTTGGATCTACTAGAGGCGCGCGCGGCCTTCGGCCGCCATGTGTATGTCAAGGAATAAAGCAACTGATTTTGCATATGATGGTCGACATGATCATGCTGTGCGAGCAGGTGTGCGATGGGCGTTCACCCTGCTGACTGTTGGTGGCGCCAAAATTCACTCCTGCTCTGTTGATCACTATGGGCATTCACCCCGTTGACAGTTGGTGGTACCAAATTCACTGCTGCTCTGTTGATCGTGATGGGTGTTCACCCCGTTGACAGTTGGTGGCGCCAAATTCGCTGCTGCTCTGTTGATCGTGATGGGCGTTCACCCCGTTGACAGTTGGTGGCGCCAAATTCACTGCTGCTCTGTTGATCGTGATGGGCGTTCACCCCGTTGACAGTTGGTGGCGCCAAATTCACTGCTGCTCTGTTGACAGTTGGTTGGTGGCGCCAAATTCGCTGCTGCTCTGTTGATCGTGATGGGCGTTCACCCCGTTGACAGTTGGTGTCGCCAAATTCACTGCTGCTCTGTTGATCGTGATGGGCGTTCACCCCGTTGACAGTTGGTGGCGCCAAATTCACTGCTGCTCTGTTGATCGTGATGGGCGTTCACCCCGTTGACAGTTGGTGGCGCCAAATTCGCTGCTGCTCTGTTGATCGTGATGGGCGTTCACCCCGTTGACAGTTGGTGGCGCCAAATTCACTGCTGCTCTGTTGATCGTGATGGGCGTTCACCCCGTTGACAGTTGGTGGCGCCAAATTCACTGCTGCTCTGTTGACAGTTGGTTGGTGGCGCCAAATTCGCTGCTGCTCTGTTGATCGTGATGGGCGTTCACCCCGTTGACAGTTGGTGTCGCCAAATTCACTGCTGCTCTGTTGATCGTGATGGGCGTTCACCCCGTTGACAGTTGGTGGCGCCAAATTCGCTGCTGATCTGTTGATCGTGATGGGCGTTCACCCTGTTGACTGTTGGTGGCGCCAAAATTCACTCCTGCTCTGTTGATCACTATGGGCATTCACCCCGTTGACAGTTGGTGGTACCAAATTCACTGCTGCTCTGTTGATCGTGATGGGCGTTCACCCCGTTGACAGTTGGTGGCGCCAAATTCACTGCTGCTCTGTTGATCGTGATGGGCGTTCACCCCGTTGACAGTTGGTGGCGCCAAATTCGCTGCTGCTCTGTTGATCGTGATGGGCGTTCACCCCGTTGACAGTTGGTGGCGCCAAATTCACTGCTGCTCTGTTGATCGTGATGGGCGTTCACCCCGTTGACAGTTGGTGGCGCCAAATTCGCTGCTGATCTGTTGATCGTGATGGGCGTTCACCCCATTGACAGTTGGTGGCGCCAAATTCACTGCTGCTCTGTTGATCATGATGGGCGTTCACCCCGTTGACAGTTGGTGGCGCCAAATTCACTGCTGCTCTGTTGACAGTTGATGGCGCCAAATTCGCTGCTGCTCTGTTGATCGTGATGGGCGTTCACCCCGTTGACAGTTGGTGGCGCCAAATTCACTGCTGCTCTGTTGATCGTGATGGGCGTTCACCCCGTTGACAGTTGGTGGCGCCAAATTCACTGCTGCTCTGTTGATCGTGATGGGCGTTCACCCCGTTGACAGAAATTGGCCCAAATCCTGTGCTCCTCTGTGCGAGCGTATGTGCGTGCGTGCGTGCGAGCGTGCGTGCGTGCGTGCGTGCGGTTGGCCCAAATTCTGTGCTCCTCTGTGCGAGCGTATGTGCGTGCGTGCGTACGTGCGTGCGTGCGTGCGTGCGTGCGTGCGTGCGTGCGTGCGTGCGTGCGTGCGTGCGTGCATGCGTGCGTGCGTGCGTGCGTGCGTGCGAGCGTGCGTGCGTGCGAACGTGCGTGCGTGACCGTGCGTCGTGCGTGCGTGCGTGCGTGCGTGCATGCATGTATATATATCCATATATCCATATATATGTAGATATGTATATATATAATATATATATATATATATATATATATATATATATCTATATAGTGCATGCGTGCGTGCCAATGCGCGCGCGCGTGCGTGCTTGCATTGTGCGTTGCCACACATACAGTGCTCGTGACGTCTAGCCGAGTCATTTGATATGCAATTCATCAATGCGCAGTTTATTTTCCACTTTCCAATTATGCAAGATACAATGTTCCACACTTACAGTACTTTTTACAAAAAGCAGTTGGGGCTTTAACCCACTCCCGGAAGGGAGGCGCTTGGCCCAGCTTGTTGAGCGTTGCCACTTTTAGCAGTGACCTGCTGCCAAAAGGTGTCAACTGACATCATCACCCATGTGGGTGAAATTGCGAAATTGTGAATTGGCATAATTTGCATAATTTTCATTGGCTATGAATTTTTCTACCCCCTGAACAAATGCAAACTACCCCGCCGAATGCAATGTCACTACCCCCCTGAATAAAACTATTTACCCCCTAATTGCACCTACCCCCTGAACAAATGAAACTACCCCTCCGAATGAATGAAACTACCCCTCTAAATAATTTCAAGTGCCCCTACAAGAAATGCTTTCCTGCCCCGCGCTCAAAACTACCCATCCAAATAAATGAAACTACCCCTCCCAACAAATGAGATTTCCCCCGATTAAATGAAGTTGCCCCCTGAATAAATGAATGTCTCGAGCAAGCAGACGTCACACGAATTAT
This sequence comes from Paralinhomoeus sp. GSCO2_6, assembly GCA_030248085.1. Classification (NCBI taxonomy): domain Eukaryota; kingdom Metazoa; phylum Nematoda; class Chromadorea; order Monhysterida; family Linhomoeidae; genus Paralinhomoeus; species Paralinhomoeus sp. GSCO2_6. The sequence goes on along the minus strand of JASAMY010001483.1, from coordinate 4,938 downwards.
TGGACTGTGCATTGGGACTATTGACCGCAGCAAAAGTACGACACACACTGAGCGTGGCGCTGTGCATGAACAAGGAGACGGTGGACTACAAGTTCCTGCTTCACCAGCTGAACGAGTCCGTGCTGGCGCTTGGCTTTCCTTTTCCGGTTCGACGCAGTCGTTCGACGCAGTCGCGTTGACTTTTGCACTTAGACACTCTGCTTGTTGGTATAGTTGTTGATGTTATTCGTGTGACGTTCCTGACGCTTGCTTGCTCGAGACATTCACTTATTCAGGGGGCAAGTTCATTGAACTTTCATTTGTTGGTAGGGGTAGTTTTGTTTATTTGGATGGGTAGTTTCGAGCGAGTTGCAGAAAAGCATTTCTAGTAGGGGCACTTGAAATTACTTGGAGGGGTAGTTTCATGCATTCGGAGGGGTAGTTTCATTTGTTCAGGGGGTAGGTGCAATTAAGGGGTTAATAGTTTTATTCAGGGGGGTAGTGACATTCCATTCGGCAGGGTAGTTTGCATTTGTTCAGGGGGTAGAAAATATTTTAGCGATTTTCATTTGCATAATTATGCGGGAGCATGTGCAAATGACTCGTGACGTCGAGGCGAGTCTTTTATGTGCAATTCACCCATGTGCAATTCGTTAGGTAGTGTTAATCTGTGCTGCAAACTTTGAAAATGCGCCATAACTACGGTATAGATTTGCATATCAAAAATCGACCTTGCTCATGACCATCTCGGGGTCGCGAGCATTCGATCGAGCCATCGCGCGTCCACGTACGGTTCGCGAGTTTATTTGTTTCCCACATACACACACACACACATACATACACGTGCACGCGGTGCATTTGTAAGTAGACTAGAGGCGCGCGCGGCCTTCGGCCGCCATGTATACATTCAGGCACGAAGCAATTGACTTTGCATATGACGTCGACGTGATCATAATGTGCAAGGATATGCGTAGCTTTGTCTTTTGCTTGTGTGGGCGAGTGTTCCTTAGGACAGTTGTCAGCATTGAGGGACCCAAACTCCATGCTTCACCTTTGTCCATGGGGGCGCGCACCCTGTTGACAGAAACTGGCCCGCACCCTGTTGACAGAAACTGGCCCAAATTCTGAGTTCCTCTTCTTATCGTGAGGGCGTGCAGCTCATTGACAGAAATTGGCCCAAATTCTGTGCTCCTCTGTTGATCGTGAAGGCGTGCACCCCGTTGACAGAAACTGGCCCAAATTATCTGCTCCTCTTTGCGTGCGTGCGTGCGTGCGTGTGTGTGCGTGTGTGTATGTGCGTGTGCGTGCGTGCGTGCTTGCTTGTGTGCGTGAGTGCGAATGTGCGTGCGTGTGTGCGTGCGTGCGTGCGTGCATATGCGTGCGGGCGTGCGTGTACGTGCGGGTGCACGTGCATACATGCGTGCGTTAGTGCGTGCGTGCGTGCGTGCGTGCATACGTGCATGCGGGTGTGCGTGTATGTGCGTGCGCACGTGTGTATGTGCATGCGTTAGTGCGTGCGTGCGTGCGTGCGTGCACTCCCGTGCGTGCATGCATGCGTGCACGTCCATTGCACTCCCATGCGTGCATGTGTACGTACGTGCGTGCATGCGTGCACGTGCATGCATGCGTGCACATGCGTTCATGTGTGCACTCCCGTGTGTGCGTGCATGTGCACGTGCGTGCATGCTTGCATGCGTGCACGCACTCCCGTGCGTGCATGCATGCGTGCGTGCACTCCTGTGTGTGCGTGCGTGCGTGCGTGCGTGCGTGCGTGCGTGCGTGCGTGCGTGCGTGCGCGCGCGCGCGCGCGTGCATGCGTGCGTGCGTGCGTGCGTGCGTGCGTGCGTGCGTGCGTGCGTGCGTGCGTGCGTGCGTGCGTGCGTGCGTGCGTGCGCACGTGCATGCACACGTGCGTGCGTTAGTGCGTGCATGCATGCGTGCACGTTCATGCACTCCCATGAATGCGTGCGCGTATGTGCGTGCATGCGTGCACTTGCGTGCATGCATGCACGTGCGTTCATGCGTGCACTCCCGTGTGTGCGTGCATGCGTGCGTGCATGCTTGCATGCGTGCACACACTCCTGTGCGTGCGTGCGTGCATGCACTCTCATGTGTGCATGTGTGCATGCACGCGTGTGTGCGTACGTGCGTGCGTGCCTGCACGTGTGTGCAGGCGTGCGTGCCTGCACGCGTGTGCATGCGCGCGTGCGTGCGTGCGTGCGTGCATGCCTGCACGTGTGTGCATGCGTGCATGCCTGCACGCGTGTGCATGCGCGCGTGCGTGCGTGCATGCGAGCGTGCGTGCGTGCGTGCACGTGCGTGCATGCGTGTGCTTGCACGTGCATGTACTCCCGTGTGTGCGTGCGTGCGTGCATGCTGCATGCGTGCTGCATGTGTGCGTGCATGCGTGTGTGCATGTGTGGTGCATGCGTGCATGCGTGCGTGCGTGCGTGCGTGCGTGCATGCTGGTGCGATAACCAATACTTACATACACATACATATATACATGTATACACATATACATATATACACCACACTTACAGTATGCATTTGCATAATTATGCGGGAGCATGTGCAAATGACTCGTGACATCAAGGCGAGTCATTCGATATGCAATTCATCAATGCGCAGTTCATTTTCCATTTTCCAATTAGGCGAGATACAATGTACCACACTTACAGTATGCATTTGCATAATTATGCAGGAGCTTGTGCAAATGACTCATGACATCAAGGCGAGTCATTCGATATGCAATTCATCAATGCGCAGTTCATTTTCCATTTTCCAATTAGGCGAGATACAATGTACCACACTTACAGTATGCATTTGCATAATTATGCCGGAGCTTGTGCAAATGACTCGTGACGTCAAGGCGAGTCATTCGATATGCAATTCATCAATGTGCAGTTCATTTTCCATTTTCCAATTAGGCGAGATACAATGTACCACACTTACAGTATGCATTTGCATAATTATGTGGGAGCACGCTCAAACGACTCGTGATGTCCAGGCGAGTCATTTGATATGGAATTCATCCATGTGCATTTCGTTTGGTAGTGTTAATCTGTGCTGCAACCTTTAAAAATGCGCCATAACTACGGTATGAATTTGCATATCAAAAATCGACCTTCCCCATGACCATCTCGGGGTCGCGAGCATTTGATCGAGTTATTGCGCGTGCACGTACGTCAAGCGGTTCGCGAGTTTACTTGTTACCCACACATATATATATATATACATACCCGTGCACGCGGCGCATTTGTAAGTAGATGATCGTGCATTATTTTTCATTTCCTGAACAAATTCTGGCGCGTGATGGCTCAAAAGAAGCGCATTCAAAGGGGGAATCGATTAAGTCATAACATGCTTCCATACGCTTGTGCATTACCGAGAAGTTTTTGGAGATGGCAGGACCCACTTTACATAACAAGCTTCTTGGTTCGTCGCCCACTCGCGCCTGCTGCATCAATTGGACGGAAACCTCGCAGGCATCTATGCTCCACATCAAAAAATGAAATCGCCACAGGGACTCTTGCTACATGCCAGCTATGGTTTACTGGGCACATTCTTCTTTTTACCATGTTCCCTAAATCAAGAGGTCGCTGGTTCGAATCCCAGTAACGCCTGCCTGTGCCTTTGCACGTGTCCCCTTGGGAAACCCATCAGCGTTGCTTTACTGCAGTGTCTCCAGTCCATTCCACATTTTTTGTCTCTTTTCTAGGTTGTTTTACCAGAATTTTGGTAATTTTTTGAGCTGGGAAAATATTTATGGACGAATGCTCGCTACAGCCCCTGATACATGAAAATGACACATCTGCACACCCGCACGCACGCACGCGCACGCACGCACGCACGCACGCACGCACGCACGCACGCACGCACGCACGCACGCACGCACGCACGCACGCACGCACGCACGCGCAATGTGTACAGTGGTACACGCTTTTCATAAGCTTTATGGTGCAACACTGAGCATGCGTCCGTTCTGGTCTGCTGCTGTGGGTTTTTGATTAATCTTTCTTTTACGAAAAAACACTGTATTAAGGAAAATTTTGCAGGTGGCTGCAAAAAAAGGAGAATACCGTAAACCCTATAATTAGCCCCCCGGGGGCTAATTTTTTCGTTCGAGCTCTAGGAGGGTGTATAATTATAGGGGGGGCTAAAAGGGCTTATGTGTGGGCTTATGTGTGGGCAAAAAGGCGCGTGGAGGCGATTTTTAAGGGAACAAGGCGCTGTGCACACACGTTGGTTCACTCTAACACACTCTCACACAGTCTCACATGCACATACGTGTACATACCTACATACACATACGCGACCATACATACACCCAGACATGGAAACATGTGCGTTTTAGACGATGGTCCATTTAGGGAGGGGGTGTAATTATAGGGGGGGGGGCCTATTAACTCAAAGTGGTCTTGGGAGGGTGTATTATTATAGGGGGGGGGGGCTAATTATAGGGGGGGTTAATTATAGGGTTTACGGTATGTGACACTCCTTTAGGCCCAGTTTGAAAAAAACGCGGTATTAAAAGTAGCCACTTCATCAAATGATCAACTTCAGTTTGGACAAACCGTGTATAATCGAACCAAGCGCAGCAACACGTCACATATTCGGCGTTTGTTGTGCGAGCCATCGCACACAGCCACAACACTACCACTATCAATCCACCCTCACAAACTCTTTCATCTCTCTGACGATGCGCATCATTCATTAGGCATCGTATGGATGGACAGGGCACACAGCCAAAGATTCTGCATAAATAATTTCGCTACCCTGCCCATCTTAAATTTTTAATATGTGGCTTGCCCTTACAGTAAGTGATATGCACCATCAATTCACGATCTTGAGTACCAAGTACATTGTATACCCTACATTCAATCTTCGATTCTCGTTCATCTTTGTTCCGCTTCTGTTAGCCTGTGCCTATGGACAAGTCGCTGCTGCAAGTCGCTG
>JASAMY010003046.1:0-22533 GCA_030248085.1 Paralinhomoeus sp. GSCO2_6 | reverse complement strand
CTCAAACAAACCGCGGGAGCCGAGCCAGAACGGCGGCGCACTTAGTGCGTCAAAATTCGACTACATACAGTTACGTATTGCACGCGTCTGTTGTCGCCCCAGAGGCGCCGCCGCTTCACCTACGCTTCGAAGCTTGCTTTTACCGTTGAAATGTGTTGGGAAGATAGCAGGCAGTCGAGCTGGCTCGAAATCCGACTCAAACAAACCGCGGGAGCCGAGCCAGAACGGCGGCGCATTTAGTGCGTCAAAATTCGACTACATACAGTTACGTATTGCACGCGTCTGTTGTCGCCCCAGAGGCGCCGCCGCTTCACCTACGCTTCGAAGCTTGCTTTTACCGTTGAAATGTGTTGGGAAGATAGCAGGCAGTCGAGCTGGCTCGAAATCCGACTCAAACAAACCGCGGGAGCCGAGCCAGAACGGCGGCGCATTTAGTGCGTCAAAATTCGACTACATACAGTTACGTATTGCACGCGTCTGTTGGCGCCCCGAAGGCGGCGCCGCTCGTCCTACACTTCAACGCTTACTTTCACCGTTGAAATGTGTTGGGAAGATGGCCGGCAGTCGAGCTGGCTCGAAATCCGACGTAAACAAAGCGCAGGGGCTGCACGTGTTGGTCGCAAATGTATTACGTGTGTGGGCAAGCTATTAGGCTAAAGTTGTATAGTCTGAATATGGTAGCAGAGAATGGTACAGCTTTCCCATACAGTGTCCCACTGAACAGCGCGCCTCAATGGGTAGTCCCTTGTCTTAGCGTTTTCGAAAGTTCATCCGGCTGCGTGCGATTCAAGACGACAATTTAGGGCCTTGTGTTACGGTCTTGTGGCGCTACAAACGTTCGGCGGGTTTTCGGGCGGTGGCGCTTCGATTACCCGCCGCCGCCCCCGCTCCGCGCACTGCTGAGAGGAAGGGAGTGGGCGGCTGGCGGGTTGGCCGCCGCTCCCACCCGCCAGCGGGTTTTCGGGCGGTGGAGCCGCGATTACCCGCCCCCACCCCCGAAAAAGGCGAACTTGCTGCGGCGGACAGCGGGCTGGCCGCCGCTTGGCCCGCGGGTCCCCTGACAATGTACCATCGTGAGCGTTGGTACCGGTCGGCTCGGCGCCCTGTTGTCGCCTTGTTCGTACTAGAGGCAAGCAATGTTACACTCGGTGTGTGACCAGTGGGTGTCGTCAGCCGGCCAACCATATGTGGCACAGTGAATGAGCACTGCTCGTAGTGGCCATCCCTGGTTCTGGCGGTGAAGTAGTGCGCTTTGGAGAAGGTGTACTGGAGCAGCGCCGCCTGCTCGTTGAACAGCGGCGTCAACGTTTTCGTGGGGACGTCATAGAGGTAGAAGTCGCGGGGTCGGTCGTCGCGAGTCCACGACACGAGGAGCCGCGAGAAGTCTGCGGCGGCGTCATTGCCCTCTCTACTACTCCTATTCTTGTCGTCAGAACCGACGACGGACGCGCACGAACCGGCGCTGTGGGACGCGACGCGAGGAGCGCCTCTCTCCTGGATGCCTCTGAGGACGTGGGCGTGCGGAGCGAAGTGTTCGTCAATGGCGAGCAGCTGTGGCACGTTGTACGTCTGATAAACGGCGAGCAGTCGGCCTCCCTGCAGTAAAGGCGACTCCAGATCCGAGTTCGAGCCGATCGGCGGCCGCGCCAGGATGCTGTAGTCCTCGTAGTCGGTCATGCTGTGGCTGACGACTGCGTCTGCAGGACACATACGCACCATCGACACAGGACGCTACCTACTACACCGCTAGATGAACCGAACCGACTGTGTTCGGTCGCGACTGCCTCGAGCATGATTAGACGGTCGTTGCGCACGACCACGAAGTGCAGGCTCCTTCTAAATGGCGCATTCGCCTTTGACGACGTCTCCTTTGGCAGACGCTCACCAGTCAACGTTATGACGAACCCGTAGTCCACGGACAGATTCTTGTAGTCTTCAAAGGTATTCCTCGCGAAGTCGTTGCGGACTTTGATGTAGAAGTTGGCTTTGCGGTCGATGGCGAGAATGGCGCGTGGCTCGAGGTTCTCGTCGAGCACGTACGAATAGGGTCTCCACAGCGCGACGTTCGTCTCGACTACTTTTGTCAGCGATCCCGACTCCAAGTCCAGTGTATAGAAGTCGACAAAACTAGACAATCATAGGCGTTCGCGCGTGCGCTTCACTTCTGCAGCAGCGCTTCCACTGCACCGCGGGTCTCTGGAGTAGCTGACGGCGGCAGCCTTGGTGGGCCGGTTAGGGGAGAGGGCGACGAGGCGATGAGGCAGCGTGCTCGGAAAGGTCAGTCGAACGGGCGTCGACGTCTCGTCGGTGACGTCGACTTTGAAGAGGAAGTAGCGGTGTCCGTCCGCCTCGACGCGCTGCTTGAACAGCATCACGCCCTTCATGTAGGTCCACTCGTGGTCTAGAGAGTCAGAGTCGACGTACATTAGTCTGCGCGCGTGCCTCCTCGTCCTCATCGGAGCTGCACCGTCTATGTACGTACAGTAGACGGAGTAGTTGTCGGCCGTCGTGATTTGGCGCTCCTCGCCCAAGACTGCACCGGTCGTATGGAGCGGCCGGACGAAGACATTCGAGACGCCATCGACGGCGCGACTGTAGGAGAGATGTCGGCCATCGGGACTGATCTGGACGTCGCTGATGACGGCGCTGTCGTCGAGCAGCGCCAATCGCGACATCAGCTCGCGGCCCTTGTCCGGCCGTCGAATGCAAGCATCGCACACGCACAAGGCCAAAGCGAGGCGAATTGACGCGTGGAGAAGCGACATCGGGCCAACTCTAAAGGTACATGTACAATTCTGTCGGCTTGGGGGCCGTCTGGTTGGCAAAAAGGCTCTTATCGCTGAAATGTGGGCGTCCAATGAATACAGCATCGGTAATTGTGCACTCCAAATTACTCATCACCGTAGATTCCATAGAAACAAATGGTACTAGCACTGTACAGTATGTGAGCATGTGCACTGTACATTCGAGGTGCGCACTGGCCGCTTCTGGCGTGTGGTCGCCCTGTTCGCTATGTAAAAGTGTATGCACTAAAATAGCAAGCACTCGGATACATACCTGTAACTGGGAATTGGACCGGGGGGGAGGGTTCGAGCACTTTCTGGGGGGGGGGGTGTGATGTGTGGGGTGAAAATCTGGAGAAGGGGGGTCTGGGAAGGATAAAAATGGGCAATTTTTGGTCGATTTTTAGTCAAAAATACACTGTAAAAACCCGAAAATAGGTACATTTTGGTCAAAATGCACTGTAAATAACATGACATACTTTTTGGTCGATTTTTTGGTAAAAAAAACTGTACAAAACACATTTATTTTTCATTATAGTAAGTAGTAAAAAGTTTCCAAAAATTCTGGGATGGAGGGTTGGGGAGGGTGTGAGTAGGGTCAAGCCCAGCACCTGGGGGGAGGGAACCCCCAAACTCCACCTCAGTTACAGGTATGCTCGCCACACCAAGGTACACACCAAGCATCAGCTCATTCCATTCCGTGCAGCTCATGATGTGCCATTGTACACACACACACACACACACACACACACACACACACACACACACACACACACACACACACACACACAACATTTTCAGCTGTCATGAGCAGCACCCAAATCTACCCATAAAAATTCAGCTCAATCCATACAGCACAGCTCTTGGCATTACGTAGTAGCCACAAAGACGCACTTGTTTAAGGTTGTACATTTTGCATATTTAGTGCATAATTATCTTGTGATTACTGAATTAGATCAAGAAAGAAATATGATTTTCGAATCAGCATGATCAATGTGTTCAACACCTGCATGATCTTTTCTTGATCCAAGGTAGCAATGACATTACCAATTACACTGTCCTGTTCATTTTGTGTGGGTAGCTTCAGTAACATTCATTAGGTGAATTCCTCAGCTTCAATTTAATATGCAGGAATTTGCCTAAACTATTGCTTAAGCTTAATGTGCATTACATGGTGTCTAATCACTTTTCAAATTGCAGTTTAAATTTTTTTGAAGCACAGTGGTTGATGTGATCATCACATGATGGTCTAAGTTCATCCCTTTTTCCATTCTGAAGGAAATGTATTGCGTGGGATTGCTCATTAGTTTTTGGCATTCACATTATTTTCTAAACCATTTTGTCACGTCCCAATTGATGCTTTCGCTTTAGTAAAACATTGATGTGTATGTTCATTTGGCTGCAATCCTCAATAGAGTGTTTTGAATGCCTGTTTGATCTAATGCTTTGCATGCAAGATCCTGAGCACTTTTTTGAGTAGAAATTGTGCGTAGCATCACCACAGAGACTGCATAAAATAAAAATATACTCTGATGTTTGTTTCGTTTTTCGAAGTTGTCAACAGAGTGGGTGTTGCAAGCAATTCATTAGTATTCATGTAAATGCTTTGGTTGGCATGCATTCCAACACTTTGCAGTTTTATCATTTCTATCATTCATCATTGCATAACTGAATATTCGCAAATTTTTTTTTGTTTTATGAGATAAAGTGATGTTGAACCACCTCAGAGCTGCCCCCTGATCGTTGTTCTCATTGAGACAATCGGTCTTGTAGGCAGAGGTAACCAAGGACCTATGGGTCCCGCTCTCGTATGAGACTTCGGTCTCAAACACCAAAAAAAAAGAAAAAAAAGCGCTTTGAAAGCAGGTTCCTGAGTTGAACACTTAACAAAACTTTCTCGCACAATAATTTTAAACTTTTTTTGATGAAATTCTCGACTCTCGCGAACTCCGTGAAGTTTTTTCTAGAGTACCGTCCGGATTATTAGAGCGAAGTTACTCAGGAAAACTATAAACACTGTACTGGGATCACGGGAGGAGAAGGGACAACCTGCCGACAGGCAAGAAAACATATGTAGTTGTAGCCTTATAGGTAGTCTGGTTGCGGCCATTTTGTGGCCAGGTTTACGAACATACAAAACGAACGTACGAAACATGCCCGTGCATTGACGAGCGAGCGAACAACTATAGCACGTCATCTTAAGTACCTACATAGTAGGGTGATGTCATGTACAACGTGAATTAGCTGCATGCAACAGACGTGTGGTACATTACCTTCTTTGGCGTGGGTGACGATAATAGGACAGATGCGGAGCGCGGTCAGCGTGCCCTGAATGGAGAATACGTGTGGTCGCCGATTGACCCAAACCTGTACGTTTCTGATACTGATCACTGATAAGTGTTTAATCCGTCGGCATGCGCGAGCCATCCTTTCACGTGCGGTTCCGTACTCCAAACAAATGTGCCGTGTCAATGCTGCTAAAACAAGACAAACGCTTTAGAGAATGCAAGAAGTGAACGAAGCCGCACTTTTGCTTCCGAATAACGAGCGAAGCAAGAAGAAACGTTGGGCGAACACCTGGACGGGCAAGCAGCTTCTTCTTAGCTCTTGCAATTGTTTAATTGAATAGAGCGCAGATGAACTGTAGAATTTAAATATAGATACATACACGTTTGCCATTAGAAATAAATTTCCCTCCAGGCTATATTACGTTGTTGGGCATTGTGGGCGTTCTTGGCTTTGCTGGTTACTCCAGCCGTCGATTTCCATCCATACTCCGGGGCCAGTGCCATCTCAACATTGTCTTTGAGACGCTGCAATTTTCGACAATTCATGAACTGATCAAGAATGGTTGTACCTGCGAAGAAATCACGCAATTCTTTCTGAATAGAATCGAGAAGTTGGACGGCAGCATCCACACCATAATAACAGTCAATCCCCGAGCCATGGCAGCGGCGCGGCTGTTGGACCAACGCAGGGCGCTTGGTCTGCCTCTGGGAAGACTGCACTGCGTTCCAATGGTCGTCAAGGACAACTACTGGACTCTCGGTGGGTACCGTAAGTCCTCCAGTAGTGCCCCTGGGCACAATCTTTCAAGCTCTTCTTACCCAGGGGCATTGCTGGATGGGGGGGGGGGGTCCACCATTGAAGAGAGGGGCACTATCGTTTCAACCTCACAATTTGTGTCTGCAAATTTTTTCTGTACCTCTCTCGCACAAATACTATAGCGCTATAGGGTTATAATGTGATGAGAATGTGCCGAAAGTGCCAAAAAGTAGCAAAAAAGTTACCAACTTTTCTCTAAATTTTGTTTTGTTGAAGAAATTCCATTCCCTAGGTATGTTTTAGCGGCTCCACGGTTCCACTATTATTTGAACATCTATTCTCCATATGTGAAGGCATTATTGGAGGGAGTCCACCATTGGAAAGGGGGCACTAATGATGGATTTTCGGATGATGGATTTTGTTGGCATAATATCCTTGAAAGAAAAACACTTGTTAGTTGGATGGTTGGTTGGTTGGTTGGTTTGTTGGTTGGTTGGTTGGTTGGTTGGTTGGTTGATTGGTTGGTTGGTTGGTTGGTTGGTTGGTTGGTTGGTTGGTTGGTTGGTTGGTTGGTTGGTTGGTTGTATGACAACTTTGCATCACGGCAACTGATGTGTAGACACACCGGTCACCTGTGGTGTCACGGTCTTGGAGAACGCCACCAGTGGCAGAGATCCGGTCACTGTGTCAGCACTGAAAGCGGATGGCGCAGTGCTGCTTGCCAAGGCCAATTTAGCCTTGATGGCTCGCTCTGGCGCGGACTCCACCAGTCAAACAGGTGTGGTCTGTCAAACTGGTTGTTAAGTCAGCATTTTCACAAATTAATAGACTCTACATTGCTCATTAATTAATGCGGATTCGTGGGTTGCCGCTTGTGCAGCCGTCTGTCTGTTTGAAACCAGCTTGTTTGTATTGTCAACAGTAGTGATGAGAAACGGTCTAGAAACGGTACATTGTGCTGCTGGGTTGCGAGCGATTGGCTGAGAGACTTCTGGTGCTGCCTTTTAGGCGGCATCACTCGAAACCCATACGCTCTGGCGCACACGCCATACGGATCAAGCGGCGGCAGCGCTGCAGCGGTGGCCGCTGGTCTGGCGGTGGTGGCGCTGGGCAGCGACACTGGCTGCTCCATGCGACTGCCCGCCAGCGCGGCCAACGTCGTCGCGCTGAGGCCCACCCACGGCGCGATCGACACCGACCTCGTTGGCCCAGACACGCCACCCCTGCAGACCATTGGCGCGCTGACGAGGCGAGTTCAGGACCTGGCACTGACCCTCGACCTGATGGGGCTAAAGCGAGGGTTGACGCATGGGAAGAAAAAAACACAGAAAGTGAGTCTAAAGCAAAAGTATGGAACGTTACACTCTATAACGTGCGCCCCTTTATTTAGCCCCCACCCCTATAATTACACCCCCTGCCTAGAGCACTTTTTGAGTTTATTAGCCCCCTCCACTATAATTACACCCCCTCCCTAAATGGACCATCATCTAAAAGGCAATTTTTCCTATAATTACACCCCCTCCCTAAATGGACCATCGTTTAAAAGGCAATTTTTTCCTTGTCTGATGTATGTTTGGGCGCGTATGTGTATGTAGGTGTAACACCGTACCCAACTGGGGCTGAACACTGTACTCCCAGATAGATAGAATATCCCACCCTTGGGTCCCGGACCGGCTGGGGCGGCGACAACTACCTATCTCTCAACCCCAAAGGGACAACCTGTGTCGAACCACGAATCGACACTGCCGACTTCTCTGACGATCGTGCTGATACGCGATGCGGACGATTCTTGCTCCTGGCTGCTTCGATCCTTGCCCGACGAAATGCGCGGCGCGACACACACTCTACTGTGCTGCATACACTGTGCTGCGTATACCCTGCTGCGTGTGATGACACGTGCGGGTGAAGAGAGAAGAGAGTTCAACGACAACAACGAGGCGCAACGCAACGCAACTCACACCCACCGATACGACGCCAACTCACACCCACCGATACTTGGCGCACGCTCGCCGGACCGCGGCGACGTCGCTCTAGTCGGAATTCCCAGCGGGGAAACTCGCCAGTCTCTACCCGGGAAACTCGCACGACCCCAAGCAGGAAACTCACACGACTCTAAGCAGGAAAACCACGCGACTGACCAACCAGATGGCTGTCTACGCCGACTATACGCCACGAGAGCCACGTGTATCACCATATCCATTCCTCAGGGGGTACTGTGTGGGCGGGGAAGTGGAGTGGGGATAATCAACGACGGGGAAAGGGTGGCACTTGGTAATTTACATATTAAGCGCACATACCGGCGGAAGCCAGGTATCACAGTCCGCCCCCCTCGAATTGGACCACGTCCAATGCCAAGAGCGAACTCACGAAACGCATCACACGATGAACTCACACAATGACAATGCGCAAAACTCTGGCCCTGAGCCACACTCCATACTGGCTCCTAGTCGGGCGGCGTGGGCGCACTCCCTCCACGCACTTGGTGACATGGGCAACTCCATGCGGTGACCTCCATGCACCACCACACATCCACACACCAGGTGGTCATGATCACTGTCATAGTCATGACCATAGCACCAACACAAAATATGATCTCCAAATTTTACCAAAGTTTTAAGGTCAAATTTGAATACAGATCACCTTATCGATGTGAATGACACCCTCACAAAAAGTCGAGCGGTGCCCAAGGCACCAGCGAGGTAGGTTGCATATCCACAAGGGTAACCGCCAAATCCACGTGCAGCTTGTACACCACCCAAGGGAATGCTCGGCCATTTCTTACATACGCTTGGGGGGCCACAATAAAGACTCTCGCACAACAACCATGCTCGAAGACTTGCCGCCTTTGCGTACCAAGTCTGGTGTCGTGTTGTACTACCAAAGCAGAGATAGGAGGAAATTAGAAGTGCAAACCAAATCGTTGCCTTTGACTCGGACGAGTCCAACAATTGGCTGCATGCGCTGAGAGGCGCAATATTACAATGCCAAAGATTACTCACAGAATCGACACTGGCACAGTACACACACGATACAATTCACAAGCACAGTTGAGTACTGATGCGCCATCCGCAAGCCATTGGGACAGGCCAGAACGACCAGGCGCATCGCTCAACATGGACCACCTCTAACTCCACAAGCGAACTGGTGGGGACCGCACACAAGCAACAGAACGGTCCAGACGCTCGACGAATCTCCCTGTTCTTTGTCGGTGCCACACCGCACAACAGGAGACTCTAGTCAGCGTCCACATTCACGCACGTCACAGACTTAGGCGACACAGGCGCACGACTCGACGTCGCCTGCGACTGCGCGTGAGGCGCATCGCCAAAATTACAATTTTGCTCCATATTACTCATTGCTGGAAGGGGCTGGGCTAGGGTAGGCAACAGAAACGACTGGGGGATGCTACCAACACTAACCCTCTTACTCTACTGCATATTCTGACCGTTGTGACGACTTCTTCGAAATGAGCGCGTCGATGCCGATGGTTGCCACGTCGACACCGAAGGCGAGGTGATGAGCGGGGTGGGCAGCAAGGCTGCTGGCACCAATAGAAACGGGACGGGCAGCAGGGCTGCTGGCACCGGTGGAAGCGGCTGCGCGAACTGACCAGGTGCCACAGTGGCACTTGGCGGCGTGAAAAGCGGGCGCAGTTGGCGACCACTGGAGCTGGGCAACAGCTGCTGCTTGGGACCTCTGCAGATGTCGGCTCGAGCCAGTGACAGACCGGCGAAGTTGCTGTTGCCGGGGCTGACTTGAGACGATGACGGAGGCAAGTCCCACGAAAAGAACTGTTGGTCTGGCCGCGGCCAAACAGAAGACGGCTGCGACTGCGAACAGGACACGCTCGCGGCCGACTTGGATGACAGAACGGCGGGAGACGACAGGACGGGCGACACAGCTGTCGGCACCGGTGGAAGCAACTGGACGGGCGGCACAGCTGCCGACACCGGAGTAGGCGATTGGTCAGAAGTCGCGACTGACTGCTGCTCGACCGCAACAAGCGCTTGAGCGGGCACCGTCCCCAACGCGGGCTGGAGAGACGACGCCACACGCAGAAGGCGTGCAGGAGAGCGAGACACCTCGGACGATGACCTACCCAACTCGAGCTGCTTACCAGCGCTGCACACTGCGTTAACGGATGTATGCTGTGTCGGACGGACAGCCGGCGAGACAGCGTCGGCAACAACACCAGCAAACGAACAATTCGGCGCAACAGATCCCACATGCACACTTTCACGGGGCACTTTCACGTGGCGACGACGACGGCGGCGACGCTTGCGCCCAACCGCATTCGCCACACCAACAACTTTCTCAGGACTCTGCTCAGTGACAGGCACTTGAGTCACTGCTGCGCTAGCAGTCGCAGGCCACTCGCACCACTCACTCCACGAACGCAAACGCAAAATTTCCGCTGAGTCTCGTCCACTCGACGCAGACTCTGGCTCGGCAGCAGCAGACTCAACAGTCCGGCTATCCGACACCACAGGCGCCACTGGCCCAGCCGACACGCTGGCCGCGCCTACACCAACACTCGACTCCTCCTCAGGCTCCGCACCAACGCTCTGAGGTTGCGTGTGCCTTGGCTCATTCGCATACACAACATTCACATGCGTGCCACCACGAAACGACTGACTTTGGCCACGACCACGAGGGGACCAACGACAATCGCGAACGAAATGGCCAATCTGACCACATCCCAGGCATCTAGGACTTCCGTCCACCGACGCAACAGGCCTACTTGGACCAGTCTGGGATGGGTACGTAATTTGCAACTGAGGGGGCGGGGGAGGCAAGGAATTGAGAGGACGGTAAGGGACACCGTACACGTCACCAGAATTTCCATGCACATTCGAAAAATCAGAAGCGCGTTGACGCTGCCGCACTTCCAGTCGCTGTTGCTCGAAAGCGAGAGTGGAAACAAAATCATCTAGATTGTTCCGAGCAGCGACAGCAGCGATATGATCAAATTTTTCCGGCAAAATACGCAACAAAGTACGCTTGACTTCGTTCTGACGCGCCTGAGGGGGCATATCAGGGTACGCCTTCAGAACGAGCTGCTTTGTCTGAGCGACAATGACCTCAACAGGCTCATCGTGCCAACGAAGCTCAGTAAGCTGCCAAAACGCGAGATCCGAATGTTTGGCGCTTCGAAACAGCTTGCACAACAATGTCTCAATTTCACGAAATTCCAAAATTTGTTGGCCCGTTTGCTCGTGATGATGGATCACGGCCAGCTCGGCTTCACCACCGAGCCACGATTCCAAAATCGGACCCCAGACACGCTCGGGTGTCTGTTCCAAATACATGCGCTGACGGAAACGGTGCAAAAATGTTTCAACAGTGACACCATCATCCTTACTTATATCACCATAAAATCGACCAATATCAGGGAGCGACAGGTGGTGTGTGCGTCCGTATTGCCTTTGCTCCTGCGAGCTACGAGACACACCACACTGCGCTACACCAGGTTGCTGACTGTTGTGCGCCAACGGCGGGTGTTCGGCACTACCGACAGGCACACGAGGGGGAGGGTGCTCACCCCCCTCCGACGAAGAGGCTACGCCTCTCTTCGAGACGTCGGAGAACGGAAACGATTCGTACACAGGAGTGGGGACGACATGCAACTGATGGAAAGGCGCGCGCGGCTCTGCAGAAGAGAGCGCAGCAGCACTGCACGATCCAGACTGCACTGTGGGCTCGGCGCCAGCCACAGCAGTCAAAACAGAAGCGGGGGTAAGGCCCAATTGCGCAAACAACTGGCGCAATGTATCGCCAAGGGAGGCCGGGCCCGGAGCCAGCACAGGCTGCGGCTGCAGGTGCGGGCCAGGCTGCACGGACGTCACAGCAGGAGACGGCGATGAAAGCGCTGACGCGACACTGGCACAAAGGCGACACACAGGACGGTCCACGTCACTTTGAAGTGAAAGGCACTGGCCGCAAAACGCCTGGTTGCAGCCATCAGTGACGCACAAACGAGGGCACTTGGTGGTAAAGCGACCACACAAACAACGACTCTGCTCCGTCCCATACTTGGACACTGGGGACTGAACCGAAGACGGTTCAGCACCATCACCAGTGACGTGGGTAGCCATGAGTCACGAGCACCAACACGCACAATCGAAATGCAAAGCGAGTCACCACGACAATACCACAAGGCAACCGTAGACTTTGTCACATGCAGTGACTACGGTACACCGTGGCGCACACGAGGCGCAAAATCAAAAATTCAAAGCCAGGACAGTAACACGAGTACCGTACACCGACTCAAAAAGGTCAAAAGTCGCCACACCACAATGCAAAGCACGGGGAGTCACAGTTTCCAATATCGACAAATCGAACACTTCCCAGACCCCTGTCGAAAAAATGTCGACAGGCGGCGAAAAAATCGGGGAAAGTGACGCAAAGCGAGACGGAAAGGGAAGCAAAGGGGACGGAAGAGTGCAGCTGTCGACACAGCACGCACAGAAAGGGAATACAAGTACTCACAGCACCACACAAGTGAAAAATTCGGGAAAATTCGAAAAATTGTCAAAAAATCGGGCAAACTGAGGAGGACGTTTGGCGTGGACAGGGGGCAAAAACTCGAAGGCAGGAGCGTCTAGGGGCCACCAATGTAACACCGTACCCAACTGGGGCTGAACACTGTACTCCCAGATAGATAGAATATCCCACCCTTGGGTCCCGGACCGGCTGGGGCGGCGACAACTACCTATCTCTCAACCCCAAAGGGACAACCTGTGTCGAACCACGAATCGACACTGCCGACTTCTCTGACGATCGTGCTGATACGCGATGCGGACGATTCTTGCTCCTGGCTGCTTCGATCCTTGCCCGACGAAATGCGCGGCGCGACACACACTCTACTGTGCTGCATACACTGTGCTGCGTATACCCTGCTGCGTGTGATGACACGTGCGGGTGAAGAGAGAAGAGAGTTCAACGACAACAACGAGGCGCAACGCAACGCAACTCACACCCACCGATACGACGCCAACTCACACCCACCGATACTTGGCGCACGCTCGCCGGACCGCGGCGACGTCGCTCTAGTCGGAATTCCCAGCGGGGAAACTCGCCAGTCTCTACCCGGGAAACTCGCACGACCCCAAGCAGGAAACTCACACGACTCTAAGCAGGAAAACCACGCGACTGACCAACCAGATGGCTGTCTACGCCGACTATACGCCACGAGAGCCACGTGTATCACCATATCCATTCCTCAGGGGGTACTGTGTGGGCGGGGAAGTGGAGTGGGGATAATCAACGACGGGGAAAGGGTGGCACTTGGTAATTTACATATTAAGCGCACATACCGGCGGAAGCCAGGTATCACATAGGCATGAATGTACATGTTAATGAGCGCCACCCCCCCCCCCCCCCCTCAATGACATTCCAAATGTACATAGAGGGTGTGTTAAATGAATGAGTGCTCACTAGAAAATGAATTGCAATGCTGCTGTTGGAGAATTGCTGAAATTGCTTGCAGCGCCTAACAGTGGTGGCCATCAGAGAGCTGCTATATGGTGAAACTCAACTGAAGTCAACTCCGATTGAGCCACAGATGCTGAACCTTACTCACCAATTCATGACTCGCATACACTCACTTGGGGTGAAGGTTGCTGAGCAGAAGTTCAGATCTCCACTCATTGACCTCTTTCATCAATTTGGCAATCCCACCTCTGAATTGACCTCAGACACCATCAATACCTCAACCATCACTGCACTTAGCTTTCTGTAGGATGGACAATGTTTGCATTTTTGTATGGGCGTATATGAATGTTATATGTACCTATCCAATGGGTATGTACTGAAAATCTCCATATCCAGTTTTAACATGTAATGAAATAGTATTGCCAAATCCTCCAATAGTGCCCCCGGGGCACTATTTCTTCAACATCTCCTTGCCTGGGGGCACTATTGGAGGGGGGCACTATTGGAGGGGGGCACTATTGGAGGGGGTTGTATTGGAGGGTTTACGGTATGTTACATTACTCCTATTATTACTCATGCTTCAAATGTAGACCATTTGGGTTTCAACACATGGTTGGGTAGGTGCGTATACCAGTTGCATACCAAAGAATTCACCAGCTTTGTATGGGTCTTAGTACTCTCGTCTCGTCCACATTATAGCTCTATTTGCCACCACGAATACACGAATACCTTCATCGATGCCGTGAAGCGTTCCGGTGGCCACTTTCCGTTCAAATCTGACACTGCTCTGCAGCTTGGATTAGCACAGACTGGCGTGAATTCAGTGAAGGCTGCAGCAAGGAATTTGACCTGTGAAGCGGCTACAATATTGGGTCGCCCCGCAATCGAAGCTGGGTGCGCAGAGTTCAGTCGGTGAGCCTGCGAGATTGGAGGTTGGGCTAGAGTTGCTCAGTCAGCAGCCGCCAGGTCCGTTTAGCTACTTTTCACTGGGCGACGTCGTGCTGGCGCAGAATGCCAACTTGCTGCCACCGCGGCTGCAGGAGAATGGAACGGTCGACTTGACAGTTGACCAGCAGAAACTCGACATCACTGTCTACCAGATGTGGGCTTCCTTCTGCGGCCTGCCCTCCCTGAGTCTGCCCATCGGCTTCAGCGCACCCACCGAGGACGCGCCACTCGGCTTTCCGGTCGGCTTGCAGCTCATCGGCCCAAAGGGATCGGACTGGGAGCTTCTCCGCTTTGGTGAAATGTACCAGAGAGCATTCGGAGTGATCAAGCACCATGTGGGCTTCGAGTAGGATTGTGTATTTCGGAAGCAACCTGGCAACATGGAACACAACCTGGCTGCTTGAATTCCTCCCAATCCAGTATGTGATTGTGAGTGATATCGTTCTTCATGTCTGATACCGCTCATATCATTTTCTGAGTCAGTCAGTCCGTTGAAAGTCGATACTATGTTAGTTGTTAGCAAGCCCTTAAAAGCTGGTGTACCAGTGTTAAAGCATTAACGCACACCGCGCACGTTCATTGGGGACACACGGTAGATGTGGTTGCGAACAAGTCCATGCAAACGATGAAGATGTGTACAAATATCCTTCGGCTCGGCCGCTCACAGTTCTTCGTCTGTTAAGAGTATCCGAGTACACAGACTGGCCATGGCACTAAAGCAAACGACGTTCACTAGCAACAAACAATAGTCAACTGAGACAAGGATCAGCGGGGCTTCGCTGTCGCTACTATCGTGTCGTGTCCGCGTGTCATCGGTTCGTGTTTGCTTGTTCTTGTCTCATCTTCCAAGGTTGTTGCGATTGTCCGTGTTGACGCGCAGCTCCGTGTGTGATCGCGACGCTCCAGCGGCAGACGCTCGCGCCGCTCTCGACCAGGCGAGAAGGCTGTTCGAGCCTGAATAGCCAATCAGAATGCCCTCAACGTGAGGCAGGCGCTCTGATTGGCTAAATGCCAACCGACCCAGTCGACCGTCAGTCTCGCTCTCGAGCAGAGTTCTGCCGCCGAGGTGCGAGGCGGATCGCGAGTGGTAGGCGGCGGCGGCCAGGTGCAGCCGGTTGTTGCTGTCCAGGCCCGATTGGAACGCTTTCACGACGCGCATCTGAGTGGCAGCAGCCGTCGTCGACCAAGCGGGCTACCTACCATTCCGGAAGCAGCACACACCTGCGTTTGGAGCCTGGCGAAGGTGCGCAGCCAGAGGACCTGGCCGTTGCGGCCCTGCTCCATCTCCTCCTGCGCGGCCACGTCGGCAGCCGTCACTGCGCTCCGGCCGAATGAGGGCAGCATTGACGGCACCGTATTCACCACCTGCGCAGTTCCTCGCCTTCGTTTGTTTGACAATGAAAGAGAGTCAAGCCGCAGCCAACCTGTCCCCAGAGGAGCGTGCCACAGCCCAGCAAAAGGCACCACAGCCATTGGTCGACGCTAAGGCCTGTGGTAGAGAACCAGCGGCCTCCGAACTGAATGATCAGCGCCTGAACTAGCAGCATGCCGCCCCAGAGGCCGTAGAAGATCGGGTTCGTGAAGACGCCCTATAAACACAACATGACTGTATAGAGAACGAGGAAGAAAGTGTGCCGACCTTGAAGACATCGCGTTCTCCGTGAATCTTGCGGGCGTTGACCTCGTTGAAGAGCGTCATCATGACGAAGGCGTTGAAGACGATCGTGAAGTGCTGCGTCGGCGGCGCGTGCAGCTGCGCGTAGCGGCCGTCCTTGATGTTGAAGAGGACGTGGCCTGAACAGCCGTGTGTGCTGGACCTGCTGACGCTGATGTTTCTCGTCCACCGTAGAAGACGAGGACGAAGACGACGACGAGCTGGTAGAGCGCCTGTCCCAGGATGTTCTTGCTCATCGTCTTTGAGATGAGCGCCTTCGACCGGCCGTACGGCTTCCGGCGCAGCAGGTCCTCGGTCGGGAGCTCTGTCGCAAGGCCCAGAGAGGC
The DNA here is from genome assembly GCA_030248085.1 of Paralinhomoeus sp. GSCO2_6. Classification (NCBI taxonomy): domain Eukaryota; kingdom Metazoa; phylum Nematoda; class Chromadorea; order Monhysterida; family Linhomoeidae; genus Paralinhomoeus; species Paralinhomoeus sp. GSCO2_6. Next base: position 6,322 of record JASAMY010003046.1, on the reverse strand, counting down.
AAACGTGTCCATGATCAAGTTCACCCAGAGCATTTGGACGGCCTGCAACACTCCAGTCCACGCTGACTCGCTTGGCTGCTGGCCGGTCAGTCGCCAGCGTCGGTCAGACCTTCAGAGGCGAGTCCTCGATGGCGCAGGCGCCGACAAAGGCGACGGTGACGGCGACGACGTTGACGGTGAGCTGGAACTGGAGGAACTTGGCGATGCTGTCATAGACGTTCCGGCCCCACATCACCGCCTTGACGATCGACGTGAAGTTGTCGTCCGTGAGGATGATGTCTGACGCCTCCTTTGCCACGTCCGTGCCCGCGATTCCCTGCAAGCCATGAATCGCTTTATTTGAGGAGTTGCGAGAGGCGCCAGCAGCAACATCCGACCATAGCGAAACCGACGTCCGCCTTCTTCAATGCCGGTCCGTCGTTCGTTCCGTCTCCTGTCACGGCCACCACCTCTCTACAGCAAACCGTGTTCCGTGCAACGTTCACAGATAATTCCCCCAGGCATTCGTCACCTGTTCTTCAACAGTTTGCTGTCGATGATGCCTTTGACGAGAACGTACTTGTCGACCGGCTGCGCTCTGGCCAGCACGCGTAGTCTCGGCCAGATGGCGTCGAGGAGTTTCTGTCTCACTATGCCTCGGTGGTCGCGCACTCTGAACTGTCGTCAGTCATATCCTGATGAGCGCAGCGAAAATCAGAGTGCGCCAAGGTGAGAGCGGACCGCGCGTTAAACTCGCGGCCTTCCATGGCGAGGAAGTTGTCGCCCGGCTTGAGAATGCCGCATTGAGTCGCGATCGAGCGCGCCGTCGCGATGTTGTCGCCCGTCACCATGCGCACGACGACGCCGGCGCTCTGGCACTGCAGGATCGAGTCCGGCACTTCAGGCCGGACGGGATCCTAACCAGTTGCGCTTGTCGACCTCAACACCGTGAGCAGACTCTCTCCCTCACCTGGATGCCGACGATTGCGACGCACGTCAGTCCGCTCATAACGGCCGCCTCGTCCTCCCAGTCCATGGTCTCGGCGGACGACACCGGCACGTCTCTGCAGGACTAGTGTTCCTTAGCTTCACAACGACTCGACGTATGCAGTGTGCTGCGTTGTACTCTACGCACTTGTAGGCGAGAGAGATGGTTCGGAGACCGTCGCTGGCCATGGGCTCAATGACAGACTTGACCATCTGAGTTTTCTCGGTCTCGTCGAAAGGCTCGACCACGCCGCCGGCACCGACGATCGATGTGCACCTGAGAGACAAAGAACGCGTCCGCCTATCTCTTACGCACATTTAGCCAGGATGTTTCATCACCGACTGTTTCAGTATTACTTCTGACGCCCCTTTCGAGTGGATTCTCAGACAATCGGCTCCATCATCGGTCCGAATGACGGTCGTCATCGACTTGCGGTTCGAGTTGAACGTGTACACCTGAGCACGAGTACACTATAGCCATCTTGCCCTTGGCTAGAGCTCGGCAAAGCAGGCTCCCGTACCTTGAAGAGTGTCTCTTCGGGATGGTCGTTCCTGACCTGTCGAAAGTCCTGTCCCATGTCGAAGAGGAGTCCTAGCAGGGCGCACTCTGTCTTGTTGCCCAGCTGGACGGGCTGCTCTCCCGACCTGACGGCCGGCTTGACCTGGGACGCATAGCTGCTGTTGACGGCGATGCCATCGAGCAGCAGACGACGCGTCCTCTCCGACAGCGCCTCCCAAGCGGGCGTCGCCTTGTGGAGGTCTTCTGCACACAGAACAAGACGGACGACGACGCCAGCTGGCGACGACGACGACGACGACGACAGCGCTCACTCTCGACGAAGGTGCGCACAACCGTCATCCGGTTCGTGGTCAGCGTGCCCGTCTTGTCCGAGCAGATGCAGGTCGCGTTGCCCATCGTCTCGCAGGCGTGCAGGTGGCGCACCAAGTTGTTGTCTTTCATCATCTCAACTCGCGATTCTCAATGTTGCGCCCATGTCGTTTTCTTTTCACATATTTTCACGGCACCTTCTTGACAGAGTAGGCCAAGGAGAGGGTGACGGCGAGCGGTAGGCCCTCGGGCACGGCGACGACGAGCACCGTGATGCCGATAATGACGAACTTGAGAAAGTACTGCAAGTCGCCCACCTTGAACGACTCCTGTCCCAGTGCGTAGTGGGTGATGCAGTAGCGGATGATCAACACGACCACGGTCAGCAGGGCCACGGCAGTGCCTGCAACGCTGCCGGACTGACTGCGCGAACTGGTCCTCACTTCGACAATATACCATTCCACCCTCACCTGCGTAGTTGATCTGCATCGCGAGCTTGGTCAGCTTGATCTGCAGTACGGACCGGCCCTTTTGGTCCGTGTCGCTCTTTTCCTCTCCTTCCTCTTCCCCCTTCTTTGCCGCCTCTTGGGTCACCTCGTCGTACGACGGCGGCGGAGTATCGCCTTCGGCATCGTTTGCGTCAGTTCTAGCTAAAAATGCTTTCACTGTTCTCCTCCAGCAAGACGTCCTCGCTCCGCCACGGACCCGTCTGCGTCTGTTCCTGGTTGAGAAGTGGCTCTGTCGTCGGCGTCGTCGGCTCCGTCTTGCCGTCTGCAGTGCCGCTCTTTGTGTTCTGGGCGTCCTCTTCAGTCTGCTTCGCGGCGCCGAGCAGCGTCATAATGATGCCCGTCTGAGAATTCGGCCCGACGGCCGCCACGAGCATCTTGCCGCTTCCCTCCATCACTTGGGTTCCTGTGCGCCCAAATCGTGACGTGCGGGTACAACACATGTAGGTACTCTAGTACTACTGTCGTTGTTTCAGCCTACCAGACAGCAGGAAGGGGTCGACGTTTGGGCCTTTTTTGATGAGGTCGGACTCGCCCGTCAGTGAGGATTCGTCCACTTTCAGGTCGTTGCTTTGCAGCAGGATCCCGTCGGCTGGCAAGAGGTCCCCTATGCACGAGATCAGAGATGAGATGAGGGTTCGATTTGAGTCGCGATATGCGGACGACGACGCACCGTACTTGACTTGCGCGACGTCGCCCACGACCAAGTCGGTGACCTGCACGAGCGCCTGCTGGCCGCCGCGCAGCACCGCAAACTTGTGCTCGCCCTCGATGCGCGCTTGCAGGCCTACATACGAGAGACAGCCGACGCTCTTCGGCAGTCAGTCTCCGACAGCCGAGACGCGTCTCCAGCCAGTCGGGATAGTCACCTCGGAACTGGCGCTCCTTCTGGTAGTCGTTGACGGCCGTGACGAGCACTACGACTGCGACGGAGATGAGGATGGCGACGCCGTCGATCCAGCCCGCCTCCGACTCGCCCGAGTCGACGGCCGTCGCTGCAATCGATCGAGGGTCATTGGGCGGCTGTCATCGATCGATCAGCGCGCGGCCGTCAGCGCCTCACACGACTCCTCCGGAGGTCGGTAGAAGGAGAGGGCGAGCGAGATGAGGGCGGCGAGCAAGAGGATGAGCAGTGTCCTCTCCTGCACCGCCTCGAACATCAAGCCCAGAAAGGACTGCGGCGCCTTTGGGGGAATGTAGTTGGCGCCGAACTGACGACGACGAGACTCGATGAGCTGCTCGTCGTCGGGTAGGCCGTTGACAGGGTCGCTGCCCAGCCGCTCGCACAACTCCGTCACGCCGCCATACTGCGCGCGTAGCTGAACAAGGAGCAAAGTTTAGGGCAGGGACGTGAGTGAGTAGTACAGTGCACACTGCGAAACAACCAGGTTTTGTTGGCTGATGTACTGCTGGACACGCACGCACGCACGCACGCACGCACCGCACGCACGCACGCACGCACGCACGCACGCACGCACGCACGCACGCACGCACGCACGCACGCACGCACGCACGCACGCACGCACGCACGCACGCACGCACGCACAATACAACTTGTGCCTCTACTCCAGCCCACCTGCTCTAATCCCTCAGCACCCCTAGCTTCCATGAGCTGCTTCAGCTCGGCGAGCCCAACGTCCGCCGCCTCGAAATCGTGGACGCCTGGCATCTTCCGTCGTCACCTTCTCATTGTCGTTGACCGACTAAGCATTCATTAGTATTCTTCACATGACGCCAAAAGTCACATAACGCTAGATTACCTAATAAACAGATCAGTTTAAACGTCAACTTTGCAGATGCTTTATCCTATGTAGGTGCGAGGGTACGTTTCCGTTGCTGATGGCAACAAAATCGAAAGGAAAGCGAGACCACACGCAGTACGCACACCACTTGAACTCCTTCCTTTTTGCTGTGCTGTAATTGATTTACACCAAAGGGCAAAAATTAGCAATCCGAGCTGCCTCTAACGCAGCAATAAACAATCACGATATGCACCTTCGCGGCGCGCTCGCTTAGCTTGAGAAGATTGCGGAGTGTACAGCGTCAGAGAGGGTCGACTGGGCTGTTGGACTTCGTTGTCGGCGCTTTGTAGCGGCGACAGTTTTGGCCCTGCACCGCCTGTGTGACGCGATAACGCATCGGCTATGCAAACGTTTGCCTCTCCATAGTGCGTCAATGCCGATCCGACAACGTGCACATACGCACGCACACCTCCCTTCTCAACGCGTCACGTGCGCGCGCATAAAGCGGCTCGGTCACATTGGTCGAAGTCAGCGAAAATGTTCTAGTGCACTCATGGCATGGAGTTACAACAGTGCGAGTCTCGAAGACGCATGTTCGCGCAGCAGTTTACCACTGCGCTGTGTGTGGCGCTCTGTGACGAGCGCTGACGACTGGCGGCGCTCTCCCAAAATAACGAGCAGAGAAAGTGTGAGGAAACTAAGTAGCGCTCTATTCATCGGGCGGCGGAGTGATAATGCACAAACGCAACCAGAAAGTAATTCGTAGTGAAGAACCGCATTGAAGAATTTAAGCCCTTTGTTTACATGGTACCGTTTGCATGGTACATTGCCCGAAACGAAAATCATTAGGCCACACTACTACTCCTACTACTGTAATTCCAGACTTTATTTCAGTTGTAAAAAATTAACCTTTGCATGGCGTTACATAAATCACACGACCACCACGACCAACACAAGTTTAGGCCGAAATCTACGCCTAAGCCTAAGAATAAGCCTAAGCCTAAGCCTAAGCAAAAGCCTAAGCCTAAGCAAAAGCCTAAACCTACGCCTAAAGTTTTGGTCGTGGTGGTCGTGTGTTTTAGTTTACGCCCTTTGCATACCGCGCATGTTAGCGAGTATCTACTCCCCGAACAGTCTCCCGAACAGGTCTCCCGAACAGTCATTCGAACGTAGTTATAAACGGCAAGTCAACGGCAATTCACTTGCAACTCAAACAATGTGTACATGATAGATACAGTACAACGTGTAGTTTTGCGCCTAGTCGGCCATTAGCTGCATCAAACAGTTTACTAATCCATTGGTTGTCCGTTAATTCGGCGGTAGCTAAAATCGAGGTAAAGTAGGTACAGTCAGGTAGAGTAGTAGTCTGTACTAGAGCTGCAAACCGACCAAATGTTCGGTATTTTCGGTATCGGTATATACCGAAAATAGGAATTGTCGGTATTTTTCGGTACGGTATATACCGCTCTAGAAAATTTCGGTATTATCGGTATTCGGTTCGGTATTCGGTATTTAGAAATATATGTGCGTGCGCCACTGGGAGAATTACCATTTGGGTCTTGGCGTTCCTCATGCGTCTCCTACTAATTCTTCTGGTACTCAAGTACCAGGAGGAAGGTATTGACGAAGACGAGTGCAGCTCCTTGGCTTTGTTGGCTTTGGGCGACTTGCAGTGAGCGCTGTAGGTCAGGCAGCTGATGAAAAAAGCGCTAGCTCGCCATGCACATGGTGGTGGGCTGAGGTGAGGTACAGCTGGTAGGCAAGATCAGCTATAACCTGCGCCTGCCTGATCTACATGTGTATACTCGTACTTCCGACTCGGTGAACAAAGTTCCTCACGATTTGGAAATTGTGCCGATTGGCCTGTCACCACGAGAAGGAGCTGTCCTCGCTTGCCGCCGGCGCTGTCGATCGGCGTGAAAGAGGACAACAACAACAGCAGCGAGGAGTAGCCGACGGTTGATCAAGGAGCATGGCCATGTAGCCACAGGAGTCGCGCGAATAAGCGAGCGCGACTTCGTGGCTCGTGTCTAGCCGAGTCAGCGCAGATGCCAACTGGGCGACAGCTATGTACGACGTCCGCCTGCTGTTCTACGGCCAGCAGATATGTGGATCTCAATGCGTGCCTCATAACGCCACCACCAGGACATTTTTGTATGCATATAATTTGCTACTATTAGTACGTCGTATCGCACTCGTTTCAATTGGACTGTAACCGTGCAACAGTAGACACTCGTTTATTTCCAGTAGATACTCGTTAACGCACCGCATACAGATTC
>JASAMY010000080.1:0-22529 GCA_030248085.1 Paralinhomoeus sp. GSCO2_6 | reverse complement strand
AATATATATACCGTACTCTGTCGATTGACAGAACAGAAGCTCAATGCTTCTATTCGGCAGGTTAGGGTGGTGTTTTCCAAAGATACTCGGGAAATTGCTGCACACTTCTAGGCGAGGGGGGGGGGGAGGGGGCGGGGCGACGCGTCAGTGGGCGCCTTGCAGATGGTTCTGAGCGCCGGCAAAGGGCACATGAGACTGAAGGCGTCCGCGGTCAGTTCGCAGATATACCGATCTGCCCAGGCACCCGTCGGCAGACTCTGCAGCATCAGCATCACGCTCTGCAACAGGCAACACACGCGCGTTCTTGCTGTTTCGTGTGGCCGTGTGGCAAAGCTGCGGCTACCGTCGTATGGGACACGTGGGCCACGCATCGGCCACCCGAACACTCATAAGAGTCACCCAACACTTAAGGGTCAGCCCGGTTCTGAGTGAGAACTAAGAAACGACGGACAACTCCAAGAAGACGAAGAAAACAGAGTCACTGTCAATCGTCACCAGGATCAAGAAGGGGGGGGGAGGGAGTGGGCCGAACGCCGTCAAATTGTCAATGGTTGCCTATGCCAAGCTCCCCCCCCCCCCCGAAGTCGATACGCATTACTTACCAGTCGCCTTTCCCTTCAACCCACCTCCCCTCTTCCCACTGCTATTCTGGCGACGCCCCCCCGCAAATCTCTGCGTCGGTTTGCCGCTACAGCGATGTCTCAGGAGGGGGGGGGAGGGGGGGGGGGGCGTGGGGGCTGACCTGAAAGTCGCGCTGCTTGAGCAGCTGCTTGGACCAGATGCCGGAGGAAGGCGGCGCAGACGTAGACGTGGAAGTGCGCGAAGCCCTGCCTCTCCGAAAAGTACGTGCTGCCAGAGGCGGATGGTGGCGCGCAGCGGCACCTCGCGCATCAGCAGGTTGTTCATCCAGCGGAAGGCGAACTGCCGCTACTCCACGCCCTGGCGCTCAAGGTGCCGGTGCAGCGCGTCTGCGCGGAGATCAGTGTCGTGAATGCGCGCGCGCGCGCGTGCGTGCGACGTGCAATTGCAATTCCTTCGCTATGGGACCAAGACCAACACAACACGGCCAGGAGCAGTCCAACAGCAACATTAGAACCAGCAGCAACAACTCACTGTCGACTCGGACCATGAGGTTCTTGAGTTGGACGACCTTGCAAGGTATGCCGGGTTGGGCGAACGTGTAGGAGTCTTGGATGGTGTCGAGTAGGGCGGAGAAGCATCCACCAGAAACTTTGTCCGCCTCCACCTCCTGCACCGACTCCAGCGCCAGCGCCGACACGTCGAACGTACCCACCTCCGCGTCTGAATCGAAAACCAACCACGGACACTATCCCCCGGGGACCCGCCCCCCCGCAACTGGGGTGGGGGGGGGGGGAGAGCAGCCTACCCCCCCCCCCCACCGCCAGAATTTGTCTACAACCGCCCCCGAAGATGAAAATGCGTGTTTTGCGTTCTCGTGTGTTTGCTAACAAGAAACAAGAACATAGTGCTGTTCGAGGTTGCGGTATCTCGGCTAAATGATACCTACCGTATTTACGAGCTGCTTGGGCAAAATTGTTCCAATCCGGACCACCCAACGTTTGGGCCAGACACCCGACAACTCGCCCCCCCCACCTGACCGGTTTCATTAACCGTAAAATCCTCCAATAGTGCCCCCGGGGCGCGGTTTTTTCAACCTCTCTTTACCCGGGGGCCTTGTTGAGAGGGCGCTATTGGAGGGGGGCTTATATAACTCAACCTAAAAATTTTGAATGGTAATGCTAGTTTCGCTGCCAAATTGCCTATTTTTCCGTGATTTGATCACTTTTACCATTAATCGTTGATTTAACTGGCTACTAGTTGCTGAAACGTACTATTATTGTGTTAGTAGTAGTGTGTATACACGATATAAATGTACCTACCACTATATTTTTGCCCATAAAAGGCATATGGCAAATACATACCCCTTACCCCGGGGGGCACTATTGGAGGGGGGGGGGGGGCTCTATTATTTCAACCTTGCCGTAACCGGGGGCACTATTGGAGGGTGGGCACTATTGGAGGGGGGGGGGGGGTCGTATCTGGAGGATTTAACGGTATGCCCCCCCTCACCCTGCAAAAAAGCGTGTGGTCACTTAATGCTGAGTTAATGATGGCGTCTGAAACAGATTTTAAAGCAAGAAGGATTGTAACCAGGGGTAAAACTGACGATGTGCGCATCCCTCGTTTCGTTTCAAATTGAAATGGAACAAGATACGCAATTATTCGGCGTGGGGGGGGGGCGAATTTCGGGCATCCCGGCAAGGGCATTTTTCACTCAAACCTAGCGAAATAAAAAAAGGTACACCAAATATCACATTTCTGCAAGTTGAACTCGGGTTTTAGTTCGGATTCAATTCAGGAGGTTAGTTTTGGTTTAAGCCAAACTCCCTCATGTGCATCAGCCAAGAACACACCGTCTCTGATATGCTCCGAGAGGAAGACAACGAAGAAGGGGGTGACCAAGTCGTTGATGCCCTGCACATAGCCGCTGGCCGGGTGCCGAATCGCCCAGATGTACAGAATCCGTTCGAATATCTAGAGTTTCATATCGTTGTGTAATCCTAGACACAAAGCACTGCAAAACCAGTGATAACCCCCCCCCCCCCCCCCCCCGTAATGCCTGCCTATCATTTTGAATGCCCCCTGGAGAGGCGCTTATTACAGGGACCCTTACCATACGGCAGAGGGGGGGGGGAGTTACAACTTACAGTATCCTATGTTTGAATCGCCGCAACTGCAACTGCAATGGTGCAGGAACAGACCAGTGTGGGTATCTATATACACAGTCAAACAATTTTCAGAGACACAGTCATCACAATCCTAGCAAAACACGAATGACTATTGCGTTGCATCCCAAATGTGACTGGAGGAACTACACCAAATTGTCACGAGGGGGGTTTCGGCTTTAGGTTTTGCGGTAGACAAATTAGAATTAGAAAAAAATATGCGCAGCACCACCTCCTGCACTTGTTTCTGCTGAAACAGCGGTATGAGCGGGTACATGCGCGGGATGTCGATGTGGATCTGAACAAGCCATGGCTCGACGTACACACGTACGCACGCACGCATTAACCTGTCTAAACGTGTCCTGATGAAGGTCGTCGTGTCTCGTGTGGAAGTACTGCTCCACGTAGTGGAAGTACTCCTCTCGTTTGGGTTTAAAGAGTCGCCTCGCGGCGCTCCTCGCTCGTCGGCAAATAGCCCTGCGCAAGACACCATCATGGCGTGCGCGTGTTTTGGTTGCTGGATCAAGGGCAACGCTAGCAGGCCATATAGCATACCCATCTCCATGACGCCTTCCCGTCTAGAGCCAGACAATTAGCCAACGACCTTCGGAAGAACGCCATCTGTAATCTGGCGCAGCGACGGCACGAGAAGAATCCATTGATACGAAAATACTCGTTCTAGTGGCTCCATCCAAGAATCGAAGCCAGAACCGCGCGCGCAAGAGGCTGATTCTCAACCACTGGGCCATACGCTGCCCCTGCGCGCGACAGACAAACCACTCGATAAGTCCAACAATATCTCATCAACTCCACACTGGCGGATCCAGAAAAAAATTTCGGGGGGGGTAGGAATTTTGCAGAAGGGAGGACCCTGTTGAACTTTTTGGATGTTGGGCCATTTTGGCAGTGGTTTGGACACATAATCGGTCCATTTTCGACGATTAACGAATATAAACGTCAACATATGCGCAAAATTGTGCGTACAATCCATTTTTGGCCTTCAAAACGCGATCCGACGTTTTTCAGTACTTGAAACGCCATCAAAACCGATTTTTGCAATATTTCAAAAACCATTTTTTTTACTAGCATTCACCCAAGAATTTTTAGCATCAAAATGTTTTTGATTGAGGCGAAAGCCCTTCTGAAGAGCTCTAAATTGAGACCAAAAACTTTAAAATCGCGTAATCCGAATGATGTGCAAAGTGCAAAAAACGGATTTGCAGAATATACAGTGTATGTGGTGTTTTGAGCCGCATTCTCGCATACGCGGCGACTAGCAGCAAGATCGCACCTACTGACGTGAAAGCCCTTTAGGAGGCCTTTAAATCGGCGCCAAAAACTTGGAAACTGGTTGATATGATCCATTGCAAAACTAGCAAAAATCCGATTTTGGAAAAATACCTTTTTCACGGATTTTTGACTGGAATTCACCCAAGAATTTTTAGCATCAAAATTTTGTTTTGATTGAGGTGAAAGCCCTTCTGAAGAGCTCTAAATTGAGACCAAAAACTTAAAAATCGCGTAATCCAAATGATGTGAAAAGTTCGAAAACCAATTTGCAGAATATACAGTGTACATGGTTTTTTAGATCCGCATTCTCGCATACGCGTCAAGCAGCGAGATCGCACCTACTGAGGTAAAAGCCCTTCAGGAGCCCTTTAAATCGGCGCCAAAAACTTGGAAACTGGTTCATATAATCCATTGCAAAACCAGCAAAAATCCGATTTTGGGAAAATACCATGTTGATGATTTTTGACTGGCATTCTCGCAAGAACTTTTTGCAGCAAGATTTTTCCGATTGAGGTGAAAGCCCACCTGGCGAGCTATAAATTGGCACAAAAAACTTAAAAATCGGGTAATCCAAAAGATGTTAAAAGCCTGTGATCTGAACTGAAAGTGTACATGATGCAGTTGAAGATCCTGACATCGAATATACATCCACTACACCTAAAACTTCTTGCATGGATCTGTACCACTGAAATGAACTGCATCTGATCATTTGACAAATATGGAAATCTGTTGCATCACATTGCAATAGGTAACTCAAACATTTTGAAAGCCAGTGTGTATACAACAAGCATGTTTCCTTTTTAGGGAACCACAGGTACTACCAAGGGAGTGAAACTCCGTACGACTATGCTCTAAGAACATATAACAACTTGGCTATTGATGGCGAGCTTAGGCATGCCTTGAAACAAGTGCCAGACACATTAGCAGAGATTGGATCTGAGGAACCATCTGGGCACAGAGAACTTATGGGGATTTGCACTGAGGAAGCCAGCACAGTGCAACCAATTTTCTCCAGAAGTAAAACAATATTTGACCAAATAGTTTGAAGAAGGAGAACAAACCCACAGCAAGTTTGACCCCGTGACATTGCAGAGCACATGCGCAATGCCAAGAAGCCAAACAAAGATGAACCGCAATTTCTACCAACACAGTGCCTCACCTGGCAGCCAGTTTCTGGAGTGCATATGCTCGAAACAGAAGGATTCAAGCAGGCACAGGTGAGACATCAAGTGACACAACTGAAGTTGTCGATGCTGATTACTTGGAAGATCCAAATTTGCAATCTGAAAGCGACAGCAACATACTTGCAGTGGTCTCATCTTTCTTTTTTTGGCATTTATTCATTGTAGTCACCGCAACACCTCTCATTGCTAGATATTTTGAGTACTTGTGTGACCCTGACAATTTTTGAAACCAGTGTCTTTGGCGCAATCGACGTGCAGTGCTTGGACAATGTGTGGGATCAAATTTCAACAAACACTGTATATTCTGCAAATTGGTTTTTCTTACTTTTCACATCATTTGGATAACTTTTTAAGTTTTTGGTGTCAATTTAGAGCTCTTAAGAAGGGCTTTCACCTCAATCGGAAAAAATCTTGCTGCAAAAAGTTCTTGCGAGAATGCCAGTCAAAAATCATCAACATGGTATTTTCCCAAAATCGGATTTTTGCTGGTTTTGCAATGGATCATATGAACCAGTTTCCAAGTTTTTGGCGCCAATTTGAAGGTCTCCTGAAGGGCTTTCACCTCAGTAGGTGCGATCTCGCTGCTTGACGCGTATGCAAGAATGCGGATCTAAAAAACCATGTACACTGTATATTCTGCAAATCGGTTTTTCGAACTTTTCACATCATTTGGATTACGCGATTTTTAAGTTTTTGGTCTCAATTTAGAGCTCTTCAGAAGGGCTTTCGCCTCAATCAAAAAAATTTTGATGCTAAAAATTCTTGGGTGAATGCCAGTCAAAAATCCGCCAACACAATATTTTCCCAAAATCGGATTTTCGCTAGTTTTGCAATGGATCATATCAACCAGTTTCCAAGTTTTTGGCGCCGATTTAAAGGTCTCCTAAAGGGCTTTCACCTCAGTGGGTGCGACCTTCCTGCTAGTCGCGTATGCAAGAATGCGGCTCTAAAAACCATGTATACTGTATATTCTGCAAATCGGTTTTTTGCACTTTTCACATCATTTGGATTATGCGATTTTTAAGTTTTCGGTCTCAATTTAGAGCTCTTCAGAAGGGCTTTCACCTCAATCAAAAAATGTTGATGCTAAAAATTCGTGGGTGAATGCTAGTCAAAAAACTGGTTTTTGAAATATCGCAAAAATCGGTTTTGATGGCGTTTCATCAAGTACTGAAAAACGTTGGATCGCGTTTTGAAGTCCTAAAATAGATTGTACGCACAATTTTGCATATGTTGACGTTTAAAGTTGTTTCCATAAGTCTTCAAGTCGACAGCGCCACCCAAAAGTTCAGTACGCGATTTTTGGCAAAATCAGCCAGATTCAAGAGCCCATAACTCGAGCAGCGAATTTTGTAGTGGGGTGGCGCTTGCACCACTGACACAGAACATGTTTAGCTATACACTGCCCAAGTTTGAGCAAATTCGGTCAAGGTCGATTTTTGGCCGTGGCCGCAGCATGCTTGATTCTTACAGACATCGCGCCTTAAGGAATAAAGCAACTGATTTTGCATATAATGGTCAACATGATCATGCTGTGCAAGCAGGTGCGCGATGGGCGTTCACCCTGTTGACTGTTGGTGGCGCCAAAATTCACTGCTGCTCTGTTGATCACTATGGGCATTCACCCCGTTGACAGTTGGTGGTACCAAATTCACTGCTGCTCTGTTGATCGTGATGGGCGTTCACCCCATTGACAGTTGGTGGCGCCAAATTCACTGCTGCTCTGTTGATCGTGATGGGCGTTCACCCCGTTGACAGTTGGTGGCGCCAAATTCACTGCTGCTCTGTTGATCGTGATGGGCGTTCACCCCTTTGACAGTTGGTGGCGCGAATTTCGCTGCTGCTTTGTTGATCGTGATGGGCGTTCACCCCGTTGACAGTTGGTGGCGCCAAATTCGCTGCTGCTCTGTTGATCGTGATGGGCGTTCACCCCGTTGACAGTTGGTGGTGCCAAATTCACTGCTGCTCCGTTGATCGTGATGGGCGTTCACCCCGTTGACAGTTGGTGGTGCCAAATTCACTGCTGCTCTGTTGATCGTGATGGGCGTTCACCCCGTTGACAGTTGGTGGCGCCAAATTCACTGCTGCTCTGTTGATCGTGATGGGCGTTCACCCTGTTGACAGAAATTGGCCCAAATTCTGTGCTCCTCTGTGCGAGCGTATGTGCATGCGTGCGTGCGTGCGTGCGTGCGTGCGTGCTTGCGTGTGTGCGGTTGGCCCAAATTCTGTGCTCCTCTGTGCAAGCGTATGTGCGTGCGTGCGACTGTGCGTGCGTGCGTGCGAGCGTGCGTGCGTGCGTGCGTGTACGTGCGTTGTGCATGCGTGCGTGTATACGTATGTTTTGACATAAGCCTGTGCGTGCATGCGTGCATGCATGTATATATATATATATCCATATATATATGTATATATGTATATATATTATATAATATATATATATATATATATATATATATATATATATATACATATATATATATATGTATCGTGAGTGCATGCGTGCGTGCCAATGCGCGCGCGCGTGCGTGTGTGCTTGCATGCGTGCGTTGCCACACATACAGTGCTGGTGACGTCTAGCCGAGTCATTTGATATGCAATTCATCAATGTGCAGTTTATTTTCCATTTTCCAATTACACAAGATACAATGTTCCACACTTACAGTATTTTTTTTTTTTCAAAAAGCAGTTGGGGCTTTCACACACTCCCAGAAGGGAGGCACTTGGCCCAGCTAGTTGAGCGTTGCCGCTTTTAGCAGAGACCTGCTGCCAAAAGGTGTCAACTGACCACGCAACATCACCCATGTGGGTGAAATTGCGAAATTGTGAATTGGCATAATTTGCATAATTTTCATTTGCATAATTATGCGGGAGCATGTGCAAATGACTCGTGACGCCGAGGCGAGTCTTTTGATGTGCAATTCACCCATGTGCAATTTGGTTGGTAGTGTTAATCTGTGCTGCAACATTTGAAAATGCGCCATAACTACGGTATGAATTTGCATATCAAAAATCGACCTTGCCCATGACCATCTCGGGGTCGTGACGATTCGATCGAGCCATCACGCGTGCACGTACGTCAAGCGGTTCGCGAGTTTACCTCTTGCCCACATAGATACACACACACACGTACGTAAGGCGCATTTGTAAGTAGACTAGAGGCGCGCGCGGCCTTCGGCCGCCATGTATACATTAAGGCATGAAGCAATTGATTTTGCATATGACGTCGAAGTGATGATAATGCGCAAGGATATGCGTAGCTTTGTCTTTTGCTTGTGTGGGCGAATGTTCCTTAGGACAGTTGTCAGCATTAAGGGACCCAAACTCCATGCTCCCCCTTTGTCTATGGGGGCGTGCACCCCGTTGACAGAAACTGGCCCAAATTCTGTGCTCCTCTGCGCGTGCATGCGTGCGTGCTTGCGTGTGTGCTTGCGTGCGTGCGTGCGTGCGTGCACTCCCATGCATGCGTGCAATCCCGTGCGCGTGCGTGCATGCGTGCACTCCCACGCGTGCATGCATGCACGTGTGTGCATATGTGCACGTGCGTGCACTCCCGTGCATGCATCCGCGCGTGCATGCGTGCATGTATGTACATGCATGCGTGCGTGCTTGCGTGCATGCTTGCGTGCGTGCTTGCGTGCGTGCTTGCGTGCGTGCGTGCGTGCGTGCGTGCGTGCGTGCACTCCCATGCGTGCGTGCATGCATGCACTCCTGTGCATGCATGCGTGTGTGCGTGTGTGCGTGCGTGCATGCGTGCGTGCGTGCGTGCGTGCGTGCGTGCTTGGCGTGGGTGCATGCGTGCTTGGCGTGCATGCGTGCATGCGCAGACTCCCGTGCGTGCGTGCGTGCACTCCGGTGCGTGCGTGCATGTGTGCACTCCCATGCGTGCGTGCATGCATGCACTCCCATGCGTGCGTGCATGCACGTGCGTGCATGCCTGCATGCAGCTACGTGCATGCGTGTGTGCGTGCGTGCGCGCACACACTCCCATGTGTGTGTGCATGTGTGCACATGCGTGTACATGCGTGCATGCGTGCGTGCGTGCACTCTGCTGTGTGCGTGCGTGCGTGCACTCCTGTGCGTGAGTGCATGCGTGTGTGCATGCGCGCGTGCGTGCGGGCACGTGCATGCATGCCTTGGCCTGGGTGCGTGCGTGCTTGGCGTGGGTGCATGCGTGCATGGCATGCGTGCGTGCGTGCATGCACTACCATGCGTGCGTGCATGCACTACCATGCGTGAGTGCCTGCGTGCGTGTGTGCGTGCGTGCACTCCCGTGCGTGCGTGCGTGCGTGCATGTGTGCGTGCGTGCGTGCGTGCGTGCGTGCCTGCGCGCGTTCTGGAAGTTTCCCAATTAGGCAAGCTACAATGTACAGTACAATGTACAATGTACCACAACTACAGTATGCATTTGCATAATTATGTGGGAGCACATGCAAATGACTCATGACGTCGAGGCGAGTCATTTGATATGCAATTCATCCATGTGCAATTCGTTTGGTAGTGTTAATGTGTGCTGCAACATTTGAAAATGCACCATAACTACGGTTCGAATTTGCATATCAAAAATCGACCTTGCCCATGACCATCTCGGGGTCGCGAGGATTCCATCAAGCCATGGCGCGTGCACGTACGTCAAGCGGTTCGCGAGTTTACTTATTGCCCACATACCCACACACCCACACACACACACCCGTGCGCGCGGCGCATTTGTAAGTAGATTCCATCAAGCCATGGCGCGTGCACGTACGTCAAGCGGTTCGCGAGTTTACTTATTGCCCACATACCCACATACCCACACACACACCCGTGCGCGCGGCGCATTTGTAAGTAGATGGTGACAAAGCCGCTGCCTCTAAATGGTCGTGTACGATATCGCACTATGTTGGGAACCAGTTGGGAACCTCAAAAAGAGCTTGGTTTTGGTGCTAATAAGCAAGTTTATGCATGAATAACTACTAATTGTACCATCTAAACACCATTTAAAACGCCTTTTGCCACTCAAAAGCTAAATTTTACGCAAAAACAGAGAAATTTTTTTTAATTTAAAAAAAAATCCAACTTTTTTTTTAAAACAAAAATTTTTTTTTAAAAAAAGAAACTTTTTTTTTTAAATTGTGCAACCCTGGTTACAGGTATATTTATGCTACTAGAGGCGCGCGCGGCCTTCGGCCGCCATGTATACATTAAGGCACGAAGCAATTGATTTTGCATATGACGTCGAAGTGATGATAAGGCCCAAGGATATGCGTAGCTTTGTCTTTTACTTGTGTGGGCGAGTGTTCCTTAGGACAGTTGTCAGCATTGAGGGACCCAAACTCCATGCTCCCCCGTTGTCCATGGGGGCGTGGTGCACCCCGTTGACAGAAACTGGCCCAAATTCTGAGTTCCTCTTTTGATCGTGAGGGCGTGCACCCCGTTGACAGAAACTGGCCCATATTCTGAGTTCCTCTTTTTATCGTGAGGGCATGCACCCCGTTGACAGAAACTGGCCCAAATTCTGAGTTCCTCTTTTTATCGTGAGGGCGTGCACCCTGTTGACAGAAATTGGCCCAAATTCTGTGTTCCTCTGTTGATCGTGAAGGCGTGAACCCTGTTGACAGAAACCGGCCCAAACTCTGTGCTCCTTTGTGCGTGCGTGCGTGCGTGCGTGCGTGCGTGTGTGCGTGTATGTGCGTGAGTGCGTGCGTGCAATCCCTTGCATGCGTGCGTGCGTGCACTCCCGTGCGTGAGTGCGTGCTCGTGCGTGCATACGTGCACGTGCGTGCACTCCCGTGCGTGCGTACGCGCGCGCGTGCGTGCGTACGCGCGCGCGCGTGCGTGCGTGCGTGCGTGCATGCGTGCGTGAACTCCCATGTGTGCATGCGTGCACTCCCGTGCATGCGTGAGTGCGTGCGTGCACTCCCATGTGTGCGGGCACTCTCATGCGTGCGTGCACGTTTACGTGCGTGCATGCATGCACATTCACGTGCATGCATGCCTGCATGCATCTGCATGTGTGCATGCATGCGTACATGTGCGTGCACGTGCGTGCGTGTACGTGCGTGTGTGTGCTTGCGTGCATGCATGTGTGCTGGGCATGGGTGCGTTCGCGCGTGCGTGCGTGCTTGGCGTGGGTGCGTGGGTGCTTGGCGTGCGTGCGTGCGCACGCGCACTTGCGTGCGTGCGTGCGTGCGCGCGTGCGTACGTGCGTGCATACGTGCACGTGCGTGCACTCCCATGCGTGCGTGCGTGCGTGCGTGCGTGCGTGCGTGCGCGCGTGCGTGTACGTGCGTGTGTGTACGTGCGTGCGTGCGTGCGCGCACTTCCGTGCGTGCGTGCGTGCGCGCACTCCCGTGCGTGCGTGCGCGCACACTCGTGCGTGCGTGCGTGCGTGCACTCCCGTGCGTGTGTGTGCGCGTGCACTCCCGTGCGTGTGTGCGCGCGTGACTGTACGTGCGTGCGTGTACGTGCGTGGGTGCGTGGGTGCGTGCATGCCTGCGTGCGTGCGTGCGTGCAAGCATGCGTGCGTGCTTGGCGTGCGTGCGTGCGTGCGTGCATGTGTGCTTACGTGCGTGCAGGCGGGCGTGCACGTGCGTGCCTACGTGCCCGTGCGTGCGTGCGTGCACGTACGGGCATGCGTGTACGTGCGTGCGTGCGTGCGTGCGTGCGTGCCTGCACGCGTCTGCGTGCGTGGTTGCGTGCGTACGTACGTGCGTGCGTGCGCGTGCGTGTGTGCGTGCGTGCGTGCGTGCGTGCGTGCGTGCGTGCGTGCGTGCGTTCGTGCGTGCACGCACGTGCGTGCGTGTACGTGTATGCGTGCGTGCGTGCGTACGTGCCTGCATGCGTTCTGGAAGTTTCCCAATTAGGCAAGCTACAGTGTACAGTACAATGTACAATGTACCACAACTACAGTATGCATTTGCATAATTATGCGGAAGCACATGCAAATGACTCGTGACGTCGAGGCGAGTCATTTGATATGCAATTCATCCATGTGCAATTCGTTTGGTAGTGTTAATCTGTGCTGCAACATTTGAAAATGCGCCGTAACTACTGTATGAATTTGCATATCAAAAATCGACCTTGCCCATGACCATCTCGGGGTCGAGAGGATTCGATTGAGCCATCGCGCGTGCACGTACGTAAAGCCGTTCGCGAGTTTACTTGTTGCCCATATATATATATATATATATATATATATATATATATATATATATATATATATATATATATATACACACGTGCGCGCGGCGCATTTGTAAGTAGATGGCTCCGCTCCTTGGGTGCCCACTGCCCTGGCATTCGCTGGCACCTTCGTTCGGTGTCACTCGCTAGGCAGTTCCGAGCTTGAGATTTATGATTCAATTAGCCCCATCAACCTCGCCACGGAGCTTGTCCTTAGACAAAGAGGTGACGCGATTCGAGCGGCTGAAGCGTAAGCTGGTGGAGGACAGCAGCGTCGACTTGGACGGCCTGCGCAAGGACTGCTGGATGGGCATTCCCCACAAGCTCAGGCCCAGGGCATGGAGACTGCTGTCCGTGAGTGCTATTCAGTTAGCTGGAGTTGCACTGGCGGATCCAGGGGTGGTGGAAAGGGGGAATTCCCCCTTTCCCCCACCCATCGGAAATCTAGGGGGGAAAAGGGGGGAAAGGGATAGGCGGTGGGAGAAGAAACACGGCTAGTGGGCCTAGTTTTCAGCATAAAATTGCTTGTAGGTGGTCAAAAACAGCAAAATTTTCGCCTGTGGCGCCGTTTATATTCGTTAATCGTCGAAAATGGACCGATTATGTGTCCAAACCACTGCCAAAATGGCCCAACATCCAAAAAGTTCAACAGGGTCCTCCCTTCTGCAAAATTCCTACCCCCTCCGAAATTTTTTTCTGGATCCGCCAGTGTGGAGTTGATGAGATATTGTTGGACTTATCGAGTGGTTTGTCTGTCGCGCGCAGGGGCAGCGTATGGCCCAGTGGTAGAGAATCAGCCTCTTGCGCGCGCGGTTCTGGCTTCGATTCTTGGATGGAGCCACTAGAACGAGTATTTTCGTATCAATGGATTTTCTCGTGCCGTCGCTGCGCCAGATTACAGATGGCGTTCTTCCGAAGGTCGTTGGCTAATTGTCTGGCTCTAGACGGGAAGGCGTCATGGAGATGGGTATGCTATATGGCCTGCTAGCGTTGCCCTTGATCCAGCAACCAAAACACGCGCACGCCATGATGGTGTCTTGCGCAGGGCTATTTGCCGACGAGCGAGGAGCGCCGCGAGGCGACTCTTAAACGCAAACGAGAGGAGTACTTCCACTACGTGGAGCAGTACTTCCACACGAGACACGACGACCTTCATCAGGACACGTTTAGACAGGTTAGTGCGTGCGTGCGTACGTGTGTACGTCGAGCCATGGCTTGTTCAGATCCACATCGACATCCCGCGCATGTGCCCGCTCATACCGCTGTTTCAGCAGAAACAAGTGCAGGAGGTGGTGCTGCGCATATTTTTTTCTAATTCTAATTTGTCTACCGAAAAACCTAAAACCGAAACCCTTCGTGACAATTTGGTGAAGTTTCTCCTGTCACATTTGGGGTGCAACGCAATAGTCATTCGTGTTTTGCTAGGATTGTGATGACTGTGTCTCTGAAAATTGTTTGACTGTGTATATAGATACCCACACTGGTCTGTTCCTGCACCATTGCAGTTGCAGTTGCGGCGATTCAAACATAGGATACTGTAAGTTGTAACCCCCCCCCTGCCGTATGGTAAGGGTCCCTGTAATAAGCGCCTCTCCAGGGGGCATTCAAAATGATAGGCAGGCATTACGGGGGGGGGGGGGGGGTTATCACTGGTTTTGCAGTGCTTTGTGTCTAGGATTACACAACGATATGAAACTCTAGATATTCGAACGGATTCTGTACATCTGGGCGATTCGGCACCCGGCCAGCGGCTATGTGCAGGGCATCAACGACTTGGTCACCCCCTTCTTCGTTGTCTTCCTCTCGGAGCATATCAGAGACGGTGTGTTCTTGGCTGATGCACATGAGGGAGTTTGGCTTAAACCAAAACTAACCTCCTGAATTGAATCCGAACTAAAACCCGAGTTCAACTTGCAGAAATGTGATATTTGGTGTACCTTTTTTTATTTCGCTAGGTTTGAGTGAAAAATGCCCTTGCCGGGATGCCGAAGTTCGCCCCCCCCCACGCCGAATAATTGCGTATCTTGTTCCATTTCAATTTGAAACGAAACGAGGGATGCGCACATCGTCAGTTTTACCCCTGGTTACAATCCTTCTTGCTTTAAAATCTGTTTCAGACGCCATCATTAACTCAGCATTAAGTGACCACACGCTTTTTTGCAGGGTGGGGGGGGGCATACCGTAAATCCTCCAATACAACCCCCCCCCCCCCCCTCCAATAGTGCCCACCCTCCAATAGTGCCCGCGGGTACGGCAAGGTGGAAACAATAGCGCCCCCCCCCCCTCCAATAGTGCCCCCGGGGGTAAGGGGAATGTTGTTCCATGTGCCTTTTATGGGCAAAAATATAGTGGTAGGTACATTTATATCGTGTATACACACTACTACTAACCAATAATAGTACGTTTCAGCAACTAGTAGCGGTAAATCAACCATTAAATGTGGCAAAAGTGATCAAAATCACGGAAAAATCGGCAATTTGGCAGCGAAACTAGCATTACCATTCAAAATTTTTAGGTTGAACTAATATAAGCCCCCCTCCAATAGTGCCCCTCCCTCCAATAGTGCCCCCGGGTAAGGAGAGGTTGAAAAAATAGTGCCCCGGGGGCACTATTGGAGGATTTACGGTTAATGAAACCGGGTCAGGTGGGGGGGGGGGGTGAGTTGTCGGGTGTCTGGCCCAAACGTTGGGTGTGGTCCGGATTGGAACAATTTTGCCCCAAAGCAGTCGGTAAATACGGTAGGTACTATTTAGCCGATAAAATACCGTAGTCTGAACAGCACTATGTTCTTGTTTCTCGTCAGCAAACACACGAGAACGCAAAACACGCATTTTCATCTTCGGGGGCGGTTGAGACAAATTCTGGCGGTGGGGGGGGGGGGGTAGGCTGCTCCCCCCCCCCCCCCACCCCAGTTGCGGGGGGGGGGGGGGGGGCTTGGTATAGTGTCCGTGGTTGGTTTTCGATTCAGACGCGGAGGTGGGTACGTTCGACGTGTCGGCGCTGGCGCTGGAGTCGGTGCAGGAGGTGGAGGCGGACAGTTTCTGGTGCGTCTCCGCCCTACTCGACACCATCCAAGACTCCTACACGTTCGCCCAACCCGGCATACAGCGCAAGGTCGTCCAACTCAAGAACCTCATGGTCCGAGTCGACAGTGAGTTGTTGCTGCTGGTTCTAATGTTGCTGTTGGACTGCTCCTGGTGTTGTTGTGTTGGTCTTGGTCCCATAGCGAAGGAATTGCAATTGCACGTCGCACGCACGCGCGCGCGCGCGCATTCACGACACTGATCTCCGCGCAGACGCGCTGCACCGGCACCTGGAGCGCCAGGGCGTGGAGTACCTGCAGTTCGCCTTCCGCTGGATGAACAACCTGCTGATGCGCGAGGTGCCGCTGCGCGCCACCATCCGCCTCTGGGATACGTACCTCTCGGAGAGGCAGGGCTTCGCGCACTTCCACGTCTACGTCTGCGCCGCCTTCCTCCGCATCTGGTCCAAGCAGCTGCTCAAGCAGCGCGACTTTCAGGTCAGCCTACACCCCCCCCCCTCCTCTCCCCCCCCCCTCCTGAGACATCGCTGTAGCGGGCAACCTATGTATATTGGGGGGGGGGGGGTTGCTAGAATAGCAGTGGGAAGAGGGTAGGTGGGTTGAAGGGAAAGGCGACTGGTAAGTAATGCGTATCGACTTCGGGGGGGGGGGAGCTTGACATAGGTAACCATCCACAATTTGACGGCGTTCGGCCCACTCTCTCCCCCCCCCTCTCCCCCACACTGGTGACGATTGACAGCGACGTTTTTTTCTTCGTTTCTTGGAGTTGTCCGTCGTTTCGGAGTCCACCCCCAGAACCGGGCTGACCCTTTAGTGTTGGGTGACTCTTATCAGTGTTTGGGTGGCCGATGCGTGGCCCACGTGTCCCATACTACCGTAGAAGCGGTCCCACACGGCCACACACAACAACAAGAACGCGCGTGTGTTGCCTGTTGCAGAGCGTGATGCTGATGCTGCAGAGTCTGCCGACGGGCGCCTGGGCAGACCGGCAGATCTGCGAACTGACCGCGGACGCCTTCAGTCTCATGTGCCTTTTCGCCGGCGCGCAGAACCATCTGCAAGGCGCCCACTGACGCGTCGCCCCGCCCCCTCCCCCCCCCCCCCGCCTAGAAGTGTGCAGCATTTTCCCTTTTATCTTTGGAAAAAAACACGACCCTAACCTGCCGAATAGAAGCATTGAGCTTCTGTTCTGTCAATCGACAGAGTACGGTATATATATTTATATTCGCCTTTGTTGTGGTTAGCATTTTTTTCGTGCATTGTTGAGTTGTTGCCCCCCCCCCCCTCCCCACGAATCATATGGAGAAGGAGATATTGTGATTGTGAACGACAGAGGAATAGAAGGGCGCAAAAGAGGGCGACGATTTCTGTACTATTGGCGCGCTGACGTGTCTGAGTGACAAAATGTCTGTGAAGTGCGAAGCGCCAACTCTGTGGGTATGAGTTCACGCAGGGATTGAACCAGTTACATTGGTACCTGGGGAGCCAGCCCTCCAGGGTCGGGCTGACTGGCTCTCATCTCTCACTAGCAGCGGTCGATTATGACTAGAGAGAGGCCCCCGCGATCATAGAAGCGGCCCACACACGAACGAACAAACAAAACAAAGTTACATTGGTCGCAAAATATCCATGTCGTACCCATGTGAGGTCAAACAAATACACGCTCTGTGTTGTCCGCAGATGCTGGCTTGAACTGCTAAGCCTGTGGGTACAATGTACTCCGGTTGTCAACAAGATTAGTGGCGCTCGCGCGCGTGCACGCATCGCCAACGCAGCTTCCGCGCTTGTAGGCGTGACTGTAAACGCTTGCGTTCCTGTTTTGCAGCCGGTCTTAGTCACCCCGCTGTCTGACTGCAATATCAACAACTCCTCGGCTTAAGGCATACACCAAGAGATAGGTACATGTCGCTGTGGCGCGTGCTGACTCAGTCCGCAAAACACACACGCTGTCTCAAAAGGGGCCTAATGTGTCGCGTTATCAGCACTTACACTGCTCAAAAGTTTTGCCGGGCTCATGCGCTAAGTGCCATTGGTAGACGACAGCAAGTTGCTGTAGCTCTGTGGAGCTCAAAGTTCAACTCTTGTGAACTTCTTGTACGGGCGTGCTTCTACTGTACAGATATACAGATCGATTTTAAAGCTGTACGTTCGGCTATCTCTGTGGATAATGCTAGTTGTGTGCGAAGAGGATGCTGTTGACAGCTTGAGTGCGTGGGTGTGGCAAACGTCACCCAAATTGGTGAATCGTTTCTAGGCTCGCTACACTGCACGTTGTGACGCTCAGTTTTCACGTCAGCAAAGGTCGTGCGAAGTCATCGCTCGGAGAAAAAGCACCTAAACACGAGGGTTGTCTGTCTTGGACGCTCGCTATCTTTTGTGAATAGGCGCACCACCCTGGCTTCGTCTAGGCAAGTCTCGCTCCTGTAGTACCCCCCCCCCCCTGACAACTTGTCTGTCCCTGTGCGAAGCCGCGCTGATTTATTGCCCTGCTTAGAAAAGCGGCGCTTAGAAAAAGAAAATTACGTGGAGATTACGGTGGTACGGGAACACGCCAGACCAAAAACCTTCAGCCCTCCTGTCAGGCTGGCAAAAGTCGTAAATCAGAGTGTGCACGTGGCACCACCCCTCTCTCTCTCCATACGGTTGCTGACAACTTGAGAACCGTTTCATAAGCGGGTTAAGAACTTAGGACCACGTTTCTTATCGTCACCAAGAATGCGCGTGCGAACAGAGGGCGCATTCCTTAAGGGCTCCTCTGTATCTCCCACTCACTCTCTCTGTTTTCGTGTTGTAGTTTTCAACGAAAATGCAGCGACTCGTCGCGTCGCTGTTTCTGATCGCGGCTGCGGTTCTCCTGCCCGCAGTCCAGGCCGACCGTTCTAAGGCGTCTCTCTTATTGGCCAGGGTGAGTGCGTGGGAGCTTCCGTCACATGAGGCGCTTTGAATTGCACCCCATCTGCAGCGCGACTGTCATCCCGAGCCGGGAGCCAGCCAGCAGAAATGCGAAGCCAGAGGCTGCATCTGGCAGCCGAGCAACGTACCAGGTGAACCCTGGTGCTACTACAAGGACGGTGGAGGCGGCGGCGGCGGTGGTGGCGGTGGCGGCAACGTCCCTCCTGAGAACGAACGGGTGCGGCGGTCTTGTTTGTTTAATTTTCAGTTAATATGTACCTTCCTACCGTCTGCGACTGCAGAAGGACTGTCATCCCGCACCTGGGGCCAACCAGCAGAAGTGCGAGGCCAAAGGCTGCATCTGGCTGCCATCAAACTCTCCCGGCGTGCCGTGGTGCTTCTACAAGAAGGGTGGCGGGGGCGGTGGCGGCGGTGGTGGTGGTGGCGGTGGTGGTGGATCCAAACGGGTGAGGAAGCGTTTTCGGAGCTTTGCCCACCCCTATGATTTTCCAACGAACCCAAGATTTGCAGCGCGACTGCCACCCCGAGCCCGGAGCCACGCAGCAGAAGTGCGAAGCCAAAGGCTGCATCTGGCAACCGAGCAACGTGCCCGGCGAGCCCTGGTGCTACTACAAGGGCGGCGGTGGCGGCGGCGGTGGGGGCGGACCAGCCGGGCCCGACAGCAGCCGCATGGACTGCCATCCCGACCAGGGTGCTAGCGAGGGCTCGTGTCGCAACCGCGGCTGCGTCTGGAAGGAGAATCGCCGCTACCAGGGCATCCCCTTCTGCACTTTCCCCGACAAAACCGGCTACAGGTGGGATTTCGATTGCAGCGTCGCGTCTAGGCGTGACCCATACCTGTAACCGGGTCTGGAAGAGTGGGGGGGGGAGTAAATGGCCAAATTCTGGAGGGGGTGTCTGGAGCAAAAAGTTGGGGGGAATAACTGGCCAATCAGTTATACTTGTACTTTTTGGTTAAAAATAAGTATAAATAGGGTCTAAACAGTGTTATTTAGATGTTTATGGTCATATAACACTGAAAAGCACTGAAATACACCAACATTTACTCACTATTATCGTTTTAGACGGAGTGAAAATCTCTTGGGAAAATTCTGGTGGGGGAGGGTTGGGGGGTTGGGTGGAGTTGGAAAAATTCTGCGGGGCCCCCAACCCCCCCCCCCGTTACAAGTATAACGTGACCGTAACAGTGTTGTTGTTGTCGTTGTTGTTGTTGTTTAGAAAGGCCAGCGGCGGCGGTTCCAACTACCAACTGGAGAGGGTGAGCGGTAGGACGGCCAGTCCCTACGGCGGCGACATCTCGCCCGTCTCTCTCAACGTCGAGAACATCGGGACGACTCTTCGCGTAAAAATCTCGGCCGGTGGAAGGTGAATTCTGCGCTCTAGCAAAAAAAAACAACGAAAATTGACGCTCAGCTCTGATATCGTGTTCAGATACGAAGTGCCGCTGCCTCTGCCGCGTCAGCCGAGCGGCGGCTCGGGCGGGCTGCAGTTCGAGGCCAACGACGCCGGCGACTTCTTCTCCTGGAAGGTCAAGCGCCCGGGCGGCCGGTCCGTCTTCGACACCTCCATCGGCAACTTCATCTTCTCGAATCAGTTCCTCCAGATCGCCGGCAAGCTGCCCTCGGACAAGCTCTACGGCCTGGGCGAGAACTCGCACACGTCCCTCAAGGTGGGTGCCGCAGCGGTCTGCTGAAGGGGCACGGCCAGCTCAGGGTCTCCAAGAAGCGTTGGGTTTTCAGCACAACCTGGGTCGCTACACCGTCTGGAACCTCTTCAGCAGGGACAGGCCCCCGGGGAACGGGCCGCCCGTCAACACGTACGGCGTCTTCCCCGTCTACATGGTCCTGGAGCCCGACGGCAAGGCCAGCGGCTTCATGCTGCTCAACTCCAATGCCATGGACGCCGTCACTGGACCCGCGCCCTTCGTCGGATTCAGAACCATCGGAGGTGCGGGGTGAAAGCGGGCCGCACTTCGGGGACTCAGTCAGATCGTGGCACTACACAGGCATCCTGGACATGTACTTCTTCCCCGGCCCAAGCCCAGAGGAGGTGGTCCAGCAGTACATGAGCATCGTTGGCAAGCCCATGCTGCCCGCCTACTTCGCCATGGGCTTCCAGCTGTGCAGATACGGCTACCGGGACCTGAACGACGTCAAGAGCACCGTGCAGCGCACGCTCGACGCCAAGATCCCGCTCGACGTCCAGTACGTCGACATCGACTACATGGACCGCTTCAAGGACTTTACCATAGGGGTGAGCGCCACCGCCAATAGGTAGCTTCTTTTGCATGTTATCGCTTTTTTCACAGGGCAACTTCCGCGGCCTGCCCGAGTACACGCGCGAGCTGCACAACCGGAAGATTAAGCTGACGCTGATCTGGGACCCGGCCATCGACGCGACCTACGACGTCTTCCGCCGGGGCAAGGACAGGGGCGTCTTCATCGAGTGGCCCAGGCCGTCCTGCGTCCAGCATGGTAGGAACTGGCCTGGCACGCACGCGTGCACGCACGCACGCACGCACGCACGCACGCACGCACGCACGCACGCACGCACGCACGGAATCCGTCACTTCTCTCACTCTCCAGACATCAACAACCGCTACTCGAACGCGCGCGGCACGAACATTATGCTGGGCGTCGTCTGGCCCGACAACAACGTCGGCTTCCCCGACTTCCTCAAGTCGCAGACGCACGACTGGTGGGCGGACGAGTTCCAGCGCTTCCACCGTCAGGTCCAGTTCGACGCCGCCTGGATCGACATGAACGAGCCGGCCAACTTCGCCACCAACGGCGGCGGCTTCCCGCCCGGCCATCCCAACACGCCGAAGCTCCACTGCAACCTCAACTGCCTCACCTCCTACGAGCGCAGTCTCGAGACTCCCGCCTACAACACCTACAACGTGCGTGGGTGCGTGCGTGCCGGTGCGTGCGTGCGTGCGTGCGTGCCGGTGCGTGGGTGCGTGCGTGCCCGTTCGGTCTGTCTTCTTTCGACCGCCTTCCGCCGCAGGAGGCTGTGCGTTTCTGCGTCGATCCGATTTTTTCGATTCCGTAGGGCGACCTGCGGACGGCGACGTTGTGCATGAGCGCGCGTCAGGCGAACGGACGCTACCGACACTACGACGTGCACAGTATCTACGGCACGACCGAGGCAATCGCGACGGCCAAGGCGCTGCAGCGAGCGACCGGCAAGCGAGGCTACGTCGTCAGCAGGTGCGCGTCCGCTCCTCCTAACTAAAGTGAAGCACAGAGAAGTCTTGAGCATTGAAAGGTGGCGGCAGTTTGTGCCGGCCAGCTGCCTAGAACAAAATTCCTGGGTGGTCTCTCCATGGACCGCGGAATTCTCAACTTACAGAACTGGTGGTGCGATGAATCAATCAGCCATTGTCACCACGAAACACCGTCAATCTTCCCAAAGGATGCCCTGGGCGTTCAATTGTTTGCAACCTTCTTTCACACTGGGCGTTCATTGGAAGGGGGGGGGGAATCGTTCACTGGAAGGAAGCGAACCTTTTTCAACCCATCCTGTACCGTGGGCGTCCATTTGAGGGGGTGATGATCATTGTAGGGGAGGGGACGTTCCTTGCAGGAATTGACAGTGTCAGAGTCATTCTGCGTTTTAGGTCTCTGTTCCCGGGAGCGGGCGCGTACACGGGCCACTGGACGGGCGACAACACGGCGAGCTGGGAGCACCTGAAGATGGCCGTGATCCAGCCCATCGAGTGGAACATCTTCGGCGTGCCCTACGTCGGCTCCGACATCTGCGGCTTCAACGGAGACTCGAACGAGCAGCTCTGTCTCAGATGGATGCAGCTGGGCGCCTTCCACTCTTTCGCCAGGTTCGTCGCTCGCTCCGCCCCCCCCCCTTGATCGGCGCCACATGGGTGGGTGTACATATAGTGGTTTTGTGTAGTATTCTACGCAATTCCAATTTTGGACGAGCCCCAAAAGTTTGCCACCTCCTTGAACGAGCCCCAGCCGATTTTTCTTACTTTCAGCCAATTAATGTTCGTGTGCACTGTTTGTACTTGCATGTGTACGTGAGAGAGTGCGTGAAAGTGTGCTCGTACTGTGTACCTGTATGTACGTGTATTTACCTGTACGTACAAGGTACATACAAAACCCCTCCGAGGCGTCCGCGCCGACACAGTTCATCTCAGAGATCAACTCTTCCAAATTGCTAGCCCCGCGAATA
>JASAMY010003802.1:0-22532 GCA_030248085.1 Paralinhomoeus sp. GSCO2_6 | reverse complement strand
AATTCCAACAATTAATGTGTGGCTGTTTAGAAGTAGGCTTTCAATTTGGCCATGTGCATGGCAACCGTTTGGTCGTCGCGCTGTTGGGTGCGATCAAGGGCGGAGCTAGGGGGGGGGGGGGCCACAGGGGCGATCGCCCCCATAGCTGGGCGGATTGCGTGTGGGGCGGGCGGGTAGGCGAGGGGCGAAAGGTGGGTGGCAGGCGAGGGCGAAGGGCAAGTGGGTAGGCGAGGGGCGAAGGGTGGGCGGCAGGTGATGGGCGAAGGTCAAGCGCGAGCAGGCAGGCCAGGGAGGTTTAGCAGATGTCTTTGTTTTCTTTAGATTAACGCGCTACCCATACATGCAAATTTTTCCTGCGGCCCTGTCCTGTAGTGAGCGTACAGGTCACTCTTGGACTTGGGACTCCTTTTGGGGGCAGGATATAGGATTCCCTAACCAAAAAAATTTTGCCTGCGGCGCTGAGGTGAGCACGCCCTTGGGGGAAGTCAACCCTCAGTTCTTGGCGAACCTGGCCAACTGTGGCGAATCCAGGGAGGGCGGGGGTGGGGAATTCTCCCTCCCAAAATCGAGAATCCAGGGCGAAGGGGGGAGGGCTGGGCTGTAGAAGAAGAAACGTGCCTAGCGAAACTACTTTTCCGCATAAAAATGCGTGTAGGTGGTCGAAAAGCGCAAAAATTTTCGTCTGCGGCGCCGATTTTATCTATTACTTGTCAATAAGGACCGATTGTGTGCCCAAAACATCGACGAAATGACCCAGCATCTCTAAATATCAACAGGGTTCCCCTTCCCCAAAAATTTCTGGATCCTCCACGGCTGGCCAACAGGCCAATTAAAATCGCTCCACAGTTAATTTTTTAAAGAAAGAAGGCATTGAGAGATGTAGAATTAGCAAAATTTTCGCCTGAGGCGCAGTTAATTTTGCACAAAGCGTAACAAAATTTGCATGACTTTCAGAGCGTACGTGATGCCAAAAAGTTAAAAAATTTTGCCTGCGGCGCCATTTGTGTGCATGCAACGCAAAAAATACGAATAAACTAATAGTAAAATTGCGGCTAGTTTTTTCACCCTCTTCGCAAAACAAATTCCTGGTTCCCGAAAAATGTACGCTGGTGCTGCTACCTATGTACATAGGTCTAATTTTGGCCGGTTCCACAGGGTAGGCTCGTTCGCCCCCCTAGCCGAAAATTTCTAGATCCGCCCCTGGGTGCGATCGAGATACCTAATCCTGTTCGACATGCAGCAGAGCCGTCTATCAGTGCGTCTGGCGGAGCAGCTGCAGCTGAGCTGTAGCCGGGGGTGTTGAGCGTGCCCCGCGCTGCAGTCAACCTCGTGCCGCGGCAAAAGCAGTCCAACACCAACGACTGCTGCCATCGACGCCACGTTTGACGTCGTTCATGGGGCTTAGCTGGAGTCTCATCTCAGCGGAACACAATCACGTCACCCAACCGATCCACGCCGACCTCAACAGGTGTTGGGAACTCTTGGTTGGTTTCACGTCATTGGGTTCGATCGTCAAAGTAAGGAAAATGATTTTAAAAATTCGAAAAGTGGAATGCTAGTTAAACGCAGAAAGTTACAATCGCTCGTTTATACATTCTTATACGCCTGATTTTTAGGCATATATTTTTACTTTAATGTGGTCAAGGGGGGGGGAGAGAAAAAGTTTGGTGGAGGCGGTACTGGCCTAGACGTCGCTAGGCCAGAACCGCCGGGGCGACTCTGGCCTTGGGGCGGTTTTGGACTATGACACGGGCGCCGCCGGCCCTTTGAAAGATACGCGTGTGACTCGTCACTCGGCTAGACTTCAGCTCGCGCATGCGCGGTGCCGTGCGCGTCCGCTTCATATAGGAGTCACAACATGCAGTGCTGCTTGAGAGTATATAGCGCCAAGCGCGGACGCTCTCAGCCCCTGCGTCGCCTGCTGATACGTCGCAGCCGTCGTCAGGGCCGGTCTCAGTGAAGAAGAAGAACATGCAGTGCTGCACACGCAAGCTGGCCCGAGTACGACGAGCCTGTTGCATGACTGATATGCACAGTATACGCACCATGACTAGAGTTGGGAAAAATACGTTTTGACTTTGGACCAGCGTATTTTTTTGAAAAAATACGGTATTTTTTTTAAAAAAATACGTATCTTTTGTATTTTTTTAGAGTATGTATGTACAGGTACCGTACATCATAGTAAGCCATCAGCGAAGTGTCCAAAGCTTAAAAATCCGTACATAAAGTAGGCCGAACGCTGTAAAACTGTGCAAGCACGCAAGTAGACGAGTAGGAGTGTTTGTGCGTGCGTGTGTGTGGGTGTGAGGTGAGTGTGTGGGTGAGTGGTGCGTAAGCGGAGTAATGAGCGACCAAGAGATTTGGTTGGCATCCAACAAAGTGAGAAATGGGGGCCACGCATCCAAGAACGCGAAGCAGGTCGACGCGACACTAAGAACGCGACGAGCTAACAATGGCAAAAGCTAGCAGAACCAATTGTTGGGTTCGCGTCCGCTGCGTCCAAAACATAACGTAAGCAAAACCTAAGCATCGTAAGAATAATGTGATGTCAAACAAATCGTCTTGTGGTAAGTCTACCCACAACACAACTCTCATATATGCTGTTCAATGTAAGGTACAGGGTGGGCCAAAAAAAAATTACCCTTTTTGCATTTTCCATAACTAGGCCAAACGGTAACGGATCGGGCTGAAATTTTGTGTGCATATAGCCAAGTAGGATCTGCACATGCCCTCCAAATTTTATTTCGATTCCTCCACCCTTGCCCGTTTTATGCCCGTTTTCCCAAAAACACCCAATTTTCGAAGTGACGGACCACATGAAAATGGGCCAAAAAAAAGTACCCCCCTCTATCTCGGCCGATCGGGGACGGATCCGGCTAAAATTTTGCAAGCTGAAAGGCACCCCCAATTCTACCTCAAACGCCGAATTTCAGCTCCTTCTGTTAAGGCTTGCTGTAGTAACACAGATTCAAACCGTAATGCAAAATGCGCATTTTTACCAAACTGTTGCTTCATGCGTGTTTATAATAATATTACTGTGCAACTGATTTTGGCCTTGCCGAATTTTCTTGAAGAATGGCGTATTCGGCTGGTCTGGCAGCCATCATTTGGAATTATTATTCAAATCACAAATTGGGAGCAAAAAAAAATTTTCGGCTTTTGAAGGGCGATCACAACGTGACTCTCAGTGGCATTCAAGGATTCCTCCAGCGAACCAAGGTTCCGTGAAAGCTTTTCAGCCACATTTTTTATAATGACGTTTTTTAGCAGCGCGGAGGCTCGCTTGAACGCAGAACTGGAAGTGGACGTCCACGCACGACTTTGACAGAAGCGAATCTTGAAAAATCAATCGTCACACGTTGTCTCAGGCGGTTTGATGTGTGTGTAGCGCGCACTACAGCAAGCCTTAACAGAAGGAGCTGAAATTCGGCGTTTGAGGTAGAATTGGGGGTGCCTTTCAGCTTGCAAAATTTTAGCCGGATCCGTCCCCGATCGGCCGAGATAGAGGGGGGTACTTTTTTTTTGGCCCATTTTCATGTGATCCGTCACTTCGAAAATTGGGTGTTTTTGGGAAAACGGGCATAAAACGGGCAAGGGTGGAGGAATCGAAATAAAATTTGGAGGGCATGTGCAGATCCTACTTGGCTATATGCACACAAAATTTCAGCCCGATCCGTTACCGTTTGGCCTAGTTATGGAAAATGCAAAAAGGGTAATTTTTTTTTGGCCCACCCTGTACCTTACATTGAACAGCATATATGAGAGTTGTGTTGTGGGTAGACTTACCACAAGACGATTTGTTTGACATCACATTATTCTTACGATGCTTAGGTTTTGCTTACGTTATGTTTTGGACGCAGCGGACGCGAACCCAACAATTGGTTCTGCTAGCTTTTGCTATTGTTAGCTCGTCGCGTTCTTAGTGTCGCGTCGACCTGCTTCGCGTTCTTGGATGCGTGGCCCCCATTTCTCACTTTGTTGGATGCCAACCAAATCTCTTGGTCGCTCATTACTCCGCTTACGCACCACTCACCCACACACTCACCTCACACCCACACACACACACACACACGCACAAACACTCCTACTCGTCTACTTGCGTGCTTGCACAGTTTTACAGCGTTCGGCCTACTTTATGTACGGATTTTTAAGCTTTGGACACTTCGCTGATGGCTTACTATGATGTACGGTACCTGTACATACATACTCTAAAAAAATACAAAAGATACGTATTTTTTTAAAAAAAATACCGTATTTTTTTAAAAAAATACGCTGGTCCAAAGTCAAAACGTATTTTTCCCAACTCTAGTCATGGTGCGTATACTGTGCATATCAGTCATGCAACAGGCTCGTCGTACTCGGGCCAGCTTGCGTGTGCAGCACTGCATGTTCTTCTTCTTCACTGAGACCGGCCCTGACGACGGCTGCGACGTATCGGCAGGCGACGCAGGGGCTGAGAGCGTCCGCGCTTGGCGCTATATACTCTCAAGCAGCACTGCATGTTGTGACTCCTATATGAACCGCGCATGCGCGAGCTGAAGTCTAGCCGAGTGACGAGTCACACGCGTATCTTTCAAAGGGCCGGCGGCGCCCGTGTCATAGTCCAAAACCGCCCCAAGGCCAGAGTCGCCCCGGCGGTTCTGGCCTAGCGACGTCTAGGCCAGTACCGCCCCCACCACACTTTTTCTCTCCCCCCCCCCCTTGACTTAAGACCACATTAAAGTAAAAATATATGCCTAAAAATCAGGCGTATAGGAATGTATACATAAACGAGCGATTGTAACTTTCTGCGTTTAACTAGCATTCCACTTTTCGAATTTTTAAAATCATTTTCTTCACTTTGACGATCGAACCCAATGACGTGAAACCAACCAAGAGTTCCCAACACCTGTTGAGGTCGGCGTGGATCGGTTGGGTGACGTGATTGTGTTCCGCTGAGATAAGACTCCAGCTAAGCCCCATGAACGACGTCAAACGTGGCGTCGATGGCAGCAGTCGTTGGTGTTGGACTGCTTTTGCCGCGGCACGAGGTTGACTGCAGCGCGGGGCACGCTCAACACCCCCGGCTACAGCTCAGCTGCAGCTGCTCCGCCAGACGCACTGATAGACGGCTCTGCTGCATGTCGAACAGGATTAGGTATCTCGATCGCACCCAACAGCGCGACGACCAAACGGTTGCCATGCACATGGCCAAATTGAAAGCCTACTTCTAAACAGCCACACATTAATTGTTGGAATTTAGATTGTTTACATCATTGTTCATCAACGCGTGCCTTCAACTTGGTGTGACCATGGCAAAATAAAGCTGAAACTGCTCAACAACGCCTCGAACGCTATGTTTCCAATTATGTCTGACACCAAAATCAGCTTTGTCATGGTAGTCTGTTTGTTTGTTTATTCGTCACAGCACGGCGTACATGACAGGACATGAAAGCGAAGCACAGCAAACAAAGCGAACCACAACAATGATACAGCAATGACGATACGACAATTAACCTACCTACACTGTGTTGCTGCTATATTAGCGACGAGCGACGAGCACTATGCATGTGCCTACTCCACTTCCTCACACTCTCTACTGCCTCACAGGTACATATTTTTGCGTATGCGGGTGCGCTTCTTTGTTTGCAGATGCGATATTTGTGCTGCACCGCGATATTTGTCTGAGAATGGGACACGTGAAAATCAAACCCGACTTCCCTGGCCTTTCGCAAACATTCTGCGGTCCGATACCTCATCCTCGAGGGGAAATGTCTCGCAACGGACACAATTCCTTCACCAAGTTTGAGTATTGCCCCAGCACTGAGGGGTGCCCCTATTTAGAGGCCCCGGGTCGCGGGGAGGATGGGAAGGCAGACGCCGTCTAGATCAGATGCCCGATATGCGCGCCTCCCATTCTAGCCGAGCTGAAGAAGGAGAACCAAGCACCCAGATAGAGGCTGAGGCTTCTGTTGTTATTGTAGTTGCTGCTGACCGACGCCGCAGAATAATAGTGGACGCAGAAGATGTGCCACCTGAATTTGCTGCAAAAATTCAGCGCATTGACACAGATGAAAGATGGTGGTGTTCACCGGTTGGATTTCTACCAAGTTGGTTAGACGCCATCAAACAAATTCAGGACTTGAACAAAATAATTAACCCAGATTTGTTTACTCCTCATTGGGAGAAATTTCACTGGACACTGATAAATTGGCTCTCATTCAACATAAATGAAACGCATCCCAGAAAAAAACAAATATGGTGCAGGGTATGCAACAAGACAAACTATCCACCAAGACAAACTTGTTCACTACAAAATAGAAAAATACAAGAGCTCCATCCAAGAACAAGAGTTCCAATCACAATAGACTGTACAATCAAGGTTTCCAGTCGGCAAGACCAAATTCATCGAATTTTTGCATTGGCATGTGTCTCAGAGGTCCAAATGTCAGGAAACAAAAACAAAGAAGACAGCATAAGAAGCCATTATTGCAACTCTGAAAGTGGCAGCAGGCAATCAAAACGGAAATTGCCAGATCAGTTGAAGGAGGCATAGTCTTGTTTACTTGCTTAGCTATGTGCATGTAGCATTTAGTAGAAGGCAAGTATTACACCGCACATATTACAATGAAAAAAAAATAGTTTAGAACTGATCCACATGTCGTACTAGTGTATGGATATCAGGACTAGCGATGTCACCAAAAATAAAAATTTAATTAATTAAATAATTCAAAATAATATTTTAAGTACATTAAAAAACAAAAATTGTTAAAAAAATAATTCTGTTATGCAGATTTTTTTATTAAAAATTAAATAAATAATTATTTGGAATTTTTTAAAAGTTAAAAATTAAATAAATAATTCTCTGCAATATTTTTTTAACAATTTTTTAATCACACGCTTAAAAAATTGATTATTTAATAAACTTTTCAAGTAGTCCAGGGCAGGTTTGTCTTTTCCCATTGATTATTGGTGTTCATTTTGTCTACCTCTACCACCATATCATCATTGGCATTTTGTTGCCATCAAATTTATTGTCTTTCCTTTCAGTCCTGTTACACTCAGTGGAGGGTGTGTTCATTTGTAATCACTTCAGTAGGTTTTAGAATGGACTCATCCATTGCAAACATTGGAATGGAGGGAAGTGGTGTTTTCAGCAGATGACATATATATGACGCTGTACATTAAAATTGGTAATCTGTGTGCTGGATGGTTAAGTGTGAGCGAGTGTGTGAGAGTGTGTGCAAAATTGTGCGCGTAAGTAGCCACAAAAACCCTTCATCACAAATCTTAAGTCCCCCACCCCTCAGCCCCGTCTTACAGCCCAATTGACACATTGGTAAATGCAAAGTTCCGCTCGATAGTTTAATTAAGGAAAATTTTGCAGGTGGCTGCAAAAAAAGGAGAATATGTGATGCTCCTTTAGGCCCAGTTTGAAAAAACGCGGTATTAAAAGTTGCCACTTCATCAGATGATCAACTTCAGTTTGGACAAACCGTGTATAATCGAACCAAACGCAGCAACACGTCACATATTCGGCGTTTGTTGTGCTCGCTTGGATCACTGGAAAGGCAGTCCAGGCTGCATGAGGACCGAGGCCTATCATTCCTTGGACTCAGGGACGAGAGCGGGCCTTGTCCTTGACTGGACATCTACAGATGGCAGTTCCATAGGCACAGGCTAACAGAAGCGGAACAAAGATGAACGAGAATCGAAGACTGAATGTAGGGTATACTTGGTACTCGATATTGTGAAATGATGGTGCATATCACTTACTGTAAGGGCAAGCCACATCTTAAAAATTGAAGACGGGCAGGGTAGCGAAATTATTAATGCAGAATCTTTGGCTGTGTGCCCTGTCCACCCATACAATGCCTAATGAATGATGCGCATCGTCAGAGAGATGAAAGAGTTTGTGAGGGTGGATTGATAGTGGTAGTGTTGTGGCTGTGTGCGATGGCTCGCACAACAAACGCCGAATATGTGACGTGTTGCTGCGCTTGGTTCGATTATACACGGTTTGTCCAAACTGAAGTTGATCATCTGATGAAGTGGCAACTTTTAATACCGCGTTTTTTCAAACTGGGCCTAAAGGAGCATCACATATTCTCCTTTTTTTGCAGCCACCTGCAAAATTTTCCTTAATACAGTGTTTTTTCGTAAAAGAAAGATTAATCAAAAACTCACGCACGCACACACATACAAACCCACAGCAGCAGACCAGAACGGACCCCTTCTCAGTGTTGCACCCTAAAGCTTATGAAAAGCGTGTACCACTGTACACATTGTGCGTGCGTGCGTGTGTGTGTGTGCGCGTGCGTGCGTGCGTGCGTGCGTGCGCGGTGCGTGCGCGCGCGCGCGTGCGTGCGTGCGTGTGGGTGTCCAGATGTGTCATTTTCGTGTATCAGGGCTGCAGCGAGCATCCGTCCATAAATATTTCCCCAGCTCAAAAAATTGCCAAAATTCTGGTAAAAAAAGCTAGAAAAGAGACAAAAAATGTGGAATGGACTGGAGACACTGCAGTAAAGCAACGCTGATGGGTTTCCCGAGGGGACACGTGCAAAAGCACAGGCAGGCGTTACTGGGATTCGAACCAGCGACCTCTTGATTTTGGGAACATGGTAAAAAGAAGAATGTGCCCAGTAAACCATAGCTCACGATCTACGGCATGTAGCAAGAGTCCCTCTGGGGATTTTATTTTTTGACGTGGAGCATACCTAGGTGCCTGCGAGGTTTCATTTCAATTGATGCAGGCGCGAGTGGGCGACGAAACAAAAAGCTTGGCAGGACCCACTTTTCATAACATCTCCAAAAACTTCTCGGTAATGCACAAGCGTAAGGAAGCGTGTTATGACTATCGATTCCCCCTTTGAATGCGCTTATTTTGAGCTATCACGCGCAAGAATTCGTCCAGGAAATCAAAAATAATGCATGATCATGGTTCCGAATTTTGCCCAAAATGGGGGTGCGCCAAGAGGGTCGAGCTGCGAAACATGGACATCGGAGCGCTCCCATTGTCGAAAGTGACCTATTCCAGGTCCAGACGAGTAACTTTCATCATTACAGCACAGCCCTGCGACGAACGGTTGAAGCGCCTATAGCTAACAAAATTTCCCCAAAATTACCGAAATTTGAGTTGGCAATATCTCAAAGTGTGGTGAGAATTTCAAAGGTCATGCAAGCGCCGTGGACTCACCTTCAGAAATAGTTCACGAAACTCAAAAAACATTTGGGGGTTTACTCGGCTTTTTTTCGAGTTTTACTCTTGTCAGATTTTGGCCCAAAAAACGGCTATGTCCAAGAAAAATGAACAAAATCGGCCATAAATCGAGATCCGTAGCACCTAAAGAAATTTCCCTTGGAGGCACAAATTGCCATCATATACCGCCTGCTCACGCCAAGTTTTGTGCGAATCGCCCGTAGCGTTCCAGAGCGGTGGCCCAAAAAGTGTGTGCAGAACAGGAAAAAAAAACACCACTTCTTCGGAACATTTTCGGTCATTTCGTCTCAATGCGC
Organism: Paralinhomoeus sp. GSCO2_6; assembly: GCA_030248085.1. NCBI lineage: Eukaryota > Metazoa > Nematoda > Chromadorea > Monhysterida > Linhomoeidae > Paralinhomoeus > Paralinhomoeus sp. GSCO2_6. The sequence continues at coordinate 13,037 of JASAMY010003802.1, read as the reverse complement.
TAGACTACCGAAACGCGGTATGGCTTATTCGATTGCGGTTTAGGAGGCGGTTCTTTTGAGCTATCATTCGCCAAAATCGGTTCAGGCAATCAAGAGTTATAAGCGACTGAAAATTCTACAAACCGCATTGAGGAAGTGCTCACATATTAGGGTTGTACGCTGACGCGTACACCCTGATTCAAGGGTCTACTTCATTGAGGCGTGACATGCACGTGTTTGCATTGCCATTCACTTCGAAAATTGGGTGTTTTTGGGAAAACGGGCATAAAACGGCAAGGGTGGAGGAATCGAAATAAAATTTGGAGGGCATGTGCAGATCCTACTTGGCTATATGCACACAAAATTTCAGCCCGATCCGTTACCGTTTGGCCTAGTTATGGAAAATGCAAAAAGGGTACTTTTTTTTTCGGCCCACCCTGTACATTGATTAACAACAAATGTTTTATTATCTATTGTAGGTTGATTCAACAAAATACAGGCTTACGACTCAAAATTACGACTACCTTACGATTACGACTACGACTTATGTTTTTAAAAATAAGATACAAGCGGCGGCGTATTTTTTCAAAAAAAAATACGTGTATTTTTTCGAAAAAATACGTTTGAAAATACGCGCCCAACTCTAACTTCTACATAGGGACTCCCGATATTTCTGGGATATGGTCTGCTGCAGCTTGCACATTATGAGCGGCGTAAGCGGCGCACACACTTTGCAGTAATTGCATGTCATGGCCTGGCGCAAAACGGCCTCTGGGCGATTCATGTCTTTTGGTATGATTGATTGATGCCGTAGAGTGCGCAACGACCGATGGCACGTCGTCCAATAAATATTTGGAATTTTTTTAATAGTTAAAAATTAAAAAAAGGTGACATCACTACTCAAGAGGATGTTCCTCACACAGAGGGCTGGTGGTATCCAGAGCAACCTCTTCCTTCGAGAATTTGTCGGTGCGTTTGCGAGGTGTTTTCGATAATGGCGCGATGATTATGATGATGGCGCGATGATGATGATGAGGAATCTTGATGATGACGAATGTTGAGGAGGTGAAGCGAGGCTCCACACTGCGCACCGTGAAATAGGTATGCTAGCGAGAAAAATAGTGTTGGGCGCCAACCTATATCAGCGCCAAATTTCATAACAGCGATCATGTCTAATCAATCAAACAATCACACCGATCTGACACATCATGCTCAAGCACGTGAACAATTTTACCATGACAGCGTGGGCGCAATTACACTGATCAGATTACTTATTGCTCAAATCACTCAGATCACGTGATAGTAAATATTTAAATAATAATATAAATAATAATATATAATATATATAATAATATATAATAATAAATAATATTTAATAATAAGTAATAGTAAATATAATAAAAAAAAATTTGTATTTAAATTTGCGCGATACAGAAAACAATTTTCCCGTGGGTTAGGTTTAAATTTGCGCGCTACAGTAACCTACAGTAACCTACCAAAGAACGCAAAGCCCAAAACACGCAAAAGCGCGCAAATTTGAAAATTCCCCCAACTCGTCTCACTGTGCACTACGACGTGCCCTCTTCAGCGAGATTTTTTGAGAAGTGTCCTCCTCAGCATCAAGAACGAGCTTGATCCACATTCTCAGCATGGTTTGATCGGTTGATCCACACGTGTCGCTTTCCCAGACAAATATTACGGTGCTGTCAAATTTCGTACCTGTCAACAAATATGCGTGCTGCGCGCGCGCCTTCTCCCTCGTAGTTACTTTGTTGGGTGCCAAAATTGTTTGGTCGCTCATTACTCCTTTACTCCTTTACGTTACGCTTACGCCGCACCACCCACTCACACACGCACGCACGTACGCACAGACACTATTACCCTACGTGCCCACTTGCGTGCTTGAGCAGTTTCACAGCATTCGACCTACTGTATGTACCAATTCCTAAGATGTGGACACTTTGCTGATGGCTTACTATGATGTATGGTACATGTACATACGTACTCTAAAAAATACAAAAGATACGTATTTTTTAATATCGTCTTAAAAAAATACGTCGATCCAAAGTCAAAACGTATTTTTCCCAACTCTAAGCTCAAAAAGTGGATTGTAGGCATTGCCCAGACAAATACCATAATCCACTATGTAGCCCAAAAATGAATTGAGGCATTACCCGAAGCTCAACGACCATAGCCCAAAAAAGTGAAGTGTGGCATTACCTAGACCTAATCCGCAAAAAATTCTATGTTTTAGGGTCGCGTTTGGGTGGGGGGGGGGGCGGCGGCCCGCCTGCCGGGCGGTCGGCCGGACGGCGCGTCGTGAAAGGACGAGTTGTTCGACAACGGCGGTCCTAAAGTTTCGCCTGGGCGCCGCCCGAATCTTGGTCTTCCATCCCTCCTCGGCCGCCAACGACGCCCCTTGACGCACAGCGGCGGCGAACCGGTCATCTGGCGAGCGTTTATTATTCCATAAAGTTTCCTCTCGTTCGCCTTTCTTTTGTACTGTTCACTCCTCGTCGCCAGACGCCCCTATCCCCCGTTGATTCTCGGCGTCGTCTGGGCTGTCTGGTGGATTGGCGGACTGGTCTCGTGTTTCCTCTCGGTCTCTGCGTCTTTCGATTCAACATTCCATTCCAAATTGTTTAACCAAATCGAAAAGAGGAGAAGAAGAGAGGCGACGAGAGGAGAAGAACACAAGGAGAGAAAAAGACAAGAGAAAAGACAAGATGTTGCAGTATCTGGCCGTGGAGATCGCCGCGCAGGTTCTGGGCCTCGTCCAGCTGACCGACCTGGTGGCCGTTGCCAAGACGAGCAGGTGGTTCTACCATCTCTCAGAGGGGCAGTGGCGCGCTCTCAGAGGGGCAGTCTGGATCGAGGTCGAGCAGCGCCTGGCCGACGAGAAAGGAGACAGCGGCAAAGACGAGAGAAGAGAGCGAATGGCGGCTTGCCATCTCGTCACGCACATTCAGACGATGCTCTGGCACGTCGTCGTCGACGGGGCCGTCTTTGGCGTGGAACATCTGGCCAGACGAACCACGATGATTGGTATTTCGGACACCGACGCCGCGCTCGTCTCGATGATTGGGGCCGGCCAGCCGAGGGCGATCCGGGTCCGGCACAACTGACCGTTCTTCGCAGGCCCCCCTCGCCTTTCCGCCTTCACCGACGTCTCGCACTTGACGGAACTGCGCTTGCCCACGACGGGCGTGGCCACCAGGCTCGCGGACACGCCTCTCCAAGCGTCTCTGATCCTGGGAGGGGACGTCCTCACGTCGATGGGCCACAATCTGGAACGGTTGGAAGTCAGCTACTTCCGGTGCAGCGCTGGAGAAAGCCATCTCCGCCTGCCGAGTCTGCGACAACTGGCCGCGCGGTGCCTCACGTGCGACTGCATGGAGGCGCAAGTTCTCGTCAATGTCGGGATGGCCGCGCCGAAGCTGCAAAGGCTGCTGGCCCAGTCCACCCAGATCATCACCATGAAGAGAAAGAACGGACCCTACCATCTCAGCGGCTTCCTAGGTCGGCTGCCGAACATGAAAGGCTCCTCAGAGCCGACCCAGAAATAGGCGCGACCAAGACCAAGAACATCGTCTGCAAGAAAGTCCTCACTTAGTTAAGCCCGAGACTAGCAGCAAGGCACCAATTAGGTATTGTACCATTCAAGAGAGCTTGCCCCAGTAGGGTACGGAAGCCTCGGTCGCCTGTGCTGCGCCACTCGCTCGCTCGCTATTCGAATTCCTGTGTCCGTCGTTCTTAATTCCATGTTTTCAGACGCGCACAAACAACGCACATGCACGCACGTACAGTATACGCATCAGTGGCTCAGCCACGATTCGATTTCAGCGAGATTACTACGTTTAATTTCGGTGAAGCGCTCTTGCAGAAGGGGGCAACAAATATAATTGATCACACAAGTGTCTGCAAAGCGGACATTCGTCACGATCGGATAAAAACAAAAGTTGTTGTAAGCAAGCAAACACAGGTCGATCAAAACACGATCACCATTGTTACGAGCATCACCAAAGCACTTTACAGGGTTAAAGTTTCCTAGGCCGGCTCCATTTGGGTCTCCTGTATGGCGCGTCGCTTTCTCGCTCGGTTGGGGTGGGTGCAGCCCACATTGTCTTGTTCTAAAACATCTTCCACGTCCTTCATCTTTGACTGTAAGACTCACGTTTCGTTCTTGGGCATTTTGAATAGTCTGTAAAGTCACCATAAACCTTGTTTCAGCCATGTTGCACAGGTTGATCGCACAATTCTGCTTCTCACATTGTACAAGCGTGCAGTTGTTGTGAAATTAGAAAGCAATGCAACGCAGCTAGAGGCATTAGCATAGCATAGTGTAGTGATGCCAAGTGCGCACAAACAAACTGGCAAGGCAGGCGTTATCAGCAGAAATGTGCTGGGTGAACGCTTTAGTCAGTGCCATCCAATCCCTTGCTGCATACTGCAGTGCTGCGCGCACACACAGGCACATGTTATCGGCAGGTGTCTGAAAAGGGACGATTTGCAAAAGGGGTTTCGTCAGGGCGACGGATACGGAGAGCGGCTCTCACACTCTGCAATACACCCGTTGCTCCCTTTGTCTCGCTGACAATGCAAAACGAGCGCAAGAATGCTGAGCGATTCGCCGGCTGTGGAGAGGGCGGCGCTCTGCTGGGCGACGCCATGGTCGACGTGCGGTTTGCTCGAGGCCACGAAACAGTGTTCAAGATCGAAACGAGGCCGATGGATTACCGTAAATCCCCCAATAAACGCCCTGGACGTTTATTTTTTCAACCCACCCTCTACCCTGGGCGTTCATTGGAGAGGGGGGGGGGGGGTTCGTTGGAGGGGGGGGGGGGCGTTCAAACAACTCAACTACTAAATGGCGTTGCAACAATGCTGTGCAGACTCAATAATCGTTAGTTAAACATGAAAATTGTACAGTTATTGATGCAAATCGCCTTCTGCAGCGGCTAAACAATAGCTGTTCTAGTGCATACAAGCAATATACAGTACCCAAACATAGAATTCCGCGTGACAATACCTGTTTTGACAAGCATTTCATTGCATAGCTGTGTTCTAAAGCACGCCCCTGTGCGTTCATTGGAGAGTGGGCGTTTATTTTTCAACCTACCCTCTACCCTAGGCGTTTATTTGAGGGGGGCGTTCTTTGGAGGATTTACAGTAGGTATCTTGACAACCTGCCGCAGGCACTCGCTCGGATAAGAACGTCTGGCAAAGCGGTGTTCTTCATGGACTAGCGGTGCGATCTGGCTCGGTTTTCGGAGGCGGAACTGGGATTCATCGACGACGGCTTCGGCGCCCTACTTTCCAGCGGGGACGCCGAAGTAATCCGGTTCATTCACTGCGGAACGGCCTTTGGCTGCGCGCGCACGCCCGATCTGACCGGCCGCGTCACCATCAACATCGGGACCTCGTTCTTGACCGAGCTACGCGTGCCGACGACGAGCTTCACCACCAAGTTTGTCGAGCCATCCGGCAACCCGATCAGAGTCGGCGGGCGTCGGTCAGCGACATCATCGGGAGTGCTGACGCCAGTAAAAACGACTTCCAGTAATCTTGACTTGAATTTTTCACACTCACCTGCTAAGCCAACCTGTTGACGTCAATCGGCTAATTGCTCTTGCTTGCTAAAAACTGTGTTCTTTTTGCTGGCGTCAGCACTCCTACCCACCCCCCCCCCTCACACCCGAACTCGCCTGACGCCCTGGACTGTGCGCGCAGTCCCCATGCGCCCAAAGTGACGATTCCGAGTACAAACGTTTCTTTTCTTGCTTGAGTGAGAATAAGAAGTGCAAACACATTCTGTGTGCACAATGCAGTTTAAAAAAACAGCGTGCTATATACCTATAGGTCGATCCTATAGATAGGTATAGATCCTATAGATACCTATAGATAGGCCACATCCAATGTTATTCTGCTATTATTACGCTATTATTGCTATTATTATTATGCTATTATTGCACGCTATTATTATGCTATTATTGCACATAAATACTGCGCGTGTGGACAAATATCACGCTTGCATGGAATGAACAGGGAGGCCGTGCTTATGGAATGATGACAAATGTCACACTTGCCATGCAACGAACAGCGAGGCCGCATTTATTGTGGACATGGGTATTGAATGGCAGCACCAAATATCATATCAATTGTATTGTATTGCATCGTATCATGCGTCTTGTGTTTGCAGTATCGCATGATTTCGTAGAAAATGAAGGTGAGATTCGTGATCATCAGCATGGTCAATTACACGAGTAGAACTGTGAGGACGCAGAGACAACAGAGCGCGAAGAACTATACAACAACAACAACACATACAACGAAATTTTATCTGCACGCAAGAGATGCTTAACATATCATCAGAGATACAAAGACGAGATACCTACATAGGTAGGATCTATACAACGGGGCGCGCAGGACTACCATAAATCCTCCAATAGTGCCCCCGGGACACTATTCTTTCAACCTCTCCTTACCCGGGGGCACTATTGGAGAGGGGGGCACTATTGGAGGGGGGGGGCGCTTCTATACTTTCAACCTAAACATTTTGAATGGTAATGCTAACCTCGCTGTCAAAACTGCCGATTTTTTGGTGATTTTCATAACGTTTTCTATATTTAATGGTTGATTTACCGTTAATAGTATTATTGGTTAGAAGTACTGTGTATACACGATATACCGTAAATCCTCCAGTAGAAGCCCCCCTCCAATAGTGCCCCCTGGGGCAAGTCAATTTTAAATTCGCGCCAAAATCAAATTTTGAATGCTACCCAGTTGCATACCCGGCTACCTGTGTGCATTTTAAGGCATTTTTTGTTCAATTTTGCTGCAAAATTGCGCAAATATCTGACGAAATTAATAGTGCCCCCCTCTTGAGAGACATTGAAACAATAGTGCCCCAGGGGCACTATTGAGGATTTACGGTAAATGTTCCTACCACTTTATTTTTGCCCATAAAAGGCACATGGCATAGGATACCCCTTACCCCCAGGGCACTATTGGAGGGGGGGGGGGGGCTATTGTAAGGGGGGCTTCTATTGGAGGATTTACGGTATACAACAAGACGGGGAATTACAGTACGCCAACCAATGTACACCCGTTCACCGCGGCGGCTCTACCGACGCGCCTTGTCCATACCGCATCGAGGGCGGCAATGTAGTTGGCGCCGACGTCCGCGTCCGCCGGCTCATAGCTGGGAGCGGTGCCGACCACCACGCCAGAATGGGCAGCTGTTGATGCTCGACGAGGCGGGTATGTAACTCCGCCTCTGCCAGCCGGAATTTTGATTCCGGTTGTTGGCAAGGCCGACGACGCCGGTGTTGGTGGCGTCGTCGGCGACGGCGTCCATTTTGTTGCTGATGTTGTCGTTGCTGCTGTTGGAACTGTTGATGGCGCTGTGGGTGGCGCTGTTGAAGGTGCTGGTGCTTGGTGGTGGTGGTCGCATGGATGGCGGGAGACGAGTGGGCGCGAGGCGGTTCCGGGCCATTTTCCGAATAGCGTGGGAAAAGAGGCTGGAGGCCGCCACGGAGTCGTTGTTGGACAGTTTTGCTCGAAAGGTTGAAGGCAGGGTAACGATAGAATTTCGAGTTGTGACGCGACATATGGACAGCGGTGGTTCTTAGAGACCATAGCCGGACTCTCTACTCCCCCACCCCCCCCCCCCCCAGTGCGCGGCGCCTTCTTTCCCTCCTCTTCCTCTCCGTCGCTCGCACCTTTTTCATGTACAGCGACGCCATGAATTCTCGCACGGCTGCAAGAGACGGCCGCTCGCGGTTCAGGTTCAAAGAGATGCGACAGTTCGATAAAATACTGGCGCGTGTTGCGCGCTCGGTTCGGCCGAATGCGAGCGCGACGCGGATGCAATTCTGTACACGAGGGCGTACGGACACACGCGTACACACGAGCGCCGCTAGAACGAGAACGAGATACAACAGCTACCATCTATACAACAGAGCGCGAAGAAGTACCGTAAATCTCGGCGGCGGCGCGCGCTTGTTGGAAAGGGAGAGAAGATAGAGAGAGCTCCGGGCGCTGAGTCACACTTTGCGACTGGTTTGGTACATTCATCTGTAGCGAAAAATTGCAGCCCTTTGTGTATTGGGGTGTGGTTATGTGTTTGCAGATGAGATATTTGTCTGCACTGCGATATTTGTCTGAGAATTGGGACTCGTTAAGCCGAGGCAAACCCGATGGCAGGCCGCCGCCGCTAAGACTGTCAGCCGAGGCAAGCGACGTCCCGCAGCGGCAAGCAGACTGACACGCTGCAGTACGCCGAAAAATCAAGAGGAGACACGCCAAGCCAAGACGCATCAAGCAGAGGCATGCCAGGCAGATATAGGTCTGGTGGCAGCGTTGTTGGCGGTCTGGTGGCAGCGTTGACCATTCACCATTTGTCATTCAGGGCTGAAACCGCTAAAGAATGGCGCACTGTGCGTTTTTCAACATTGGCGCCAACACCTTCGTACCGGCAATGGCTTAAAAAAATGTCGCGAGCGAACCTCCATACTACATCGCAACCCATATCGCAAAAACAAGAGCGGACGTCAAATTAAGCTGTGGGTGACCTGACCCGTGGTGTACATGGAATGCGCGCCAACGACGAAACGGCGACGATGAGCAAACTCGTATTGGCGGCGGCGGTGGCGACGTGATAAGGAGGCGAAGGCTCGCCTCGCTTGATTGACGCTTGACGAGGGAGCACCGCAAGAAGTTGGATTCGATTCACAACCGCTTTTCCCATTACGCGCGCTTCTTGCAACGAACTTTACACTCCACGTGCAAGTGACCCTGAGAATTTTCAAAAAAAAATTTCGGCCCGATCCGTCAAGCCATAAAGGAGAACCGGACGAACGGACTAACGGACAGACCATTACCAACTTTCCGTCTATATATGAACACAATTCAACTTCAATTCAATTTTTATTTTTTTCTCCGGTAGAGTGTACGCTTTCTGAACATTCGCTCATCAAAACATGTCGAAAACACACAACATCTAATGTCTTGCTACAGTACCTCTAAGCTGATTCGTACGGTGAACATTTCCTTTGTACTGTGGACTCGGGGCACATTGAATGCTGTTGCCATCTCGGGCGCCAGACGGAGGATGTGCCCGACATCTCCGATTTCACTGACGCTGGCGGGAAATGCGAACAGCTCGTGCTTGAACTTTATCGAGTGTGGCATCGTCCCGCAGATGGTCAGTCTCAACACACATTGTACTGACATGTACAGGGCACACTATATGGTATGAATGAGAGATGAATAGCTCACATGAATCTAAAGTTGTCGACCTTCTCTGGTCCCGAAACTCTGTCTCCCCAGAGCCTCTAAAAGCAAGGAAAAACATGATCAGTTTATTAAAACGTAAAATCATTCGATTAAATTTATTAATTACAGTTAGATAATTTGTTAAACTGGTACCTCTTCCATTATAATTTTTTCTTCTCTTTTCCATGCGACTGCTAGTGCTCTTTTTGATCCTTTGGTCTTCAAGAATCTCTTGATCTTTTTGAAGCTCGTGTAGTCTCCGTTTCATTCAGTCTACTCTCTCTCTCTCTTTCTGATCTGAGCCGTATGTTCAATGCTTTGATCTCTTCCACTTCTGCCCTTTTTCCTAAAAAAAGCATGCTGAACATCTAGGAAAAAACTGAAATTCTCAAATACCGAAAAACCCTATAATTAGCCCCCCCGGGGGCTAATTTTTTTGTTTGAGCTCTAGGAGGGTGTATAATTATATGGGGGGGGGGCTAATTATAGGGGGGTGCTTATAATTTTATAAACTGGAAGTGTTGATGAGTGGGAAGATGTGTGGGGAAAGACGTGTGTGGGACAAATACGTGTATTATGCCTTGTCCAGGCACTATTGGAGGGGGAGCGCTTTATTGGAGGATTTACGGATTTAGGATGAAACTGCTAGAGTTGGGAAAAATTTACGTCTTGACTTGGAGAGGAGATTGATTGTTGGAGAACGGTATGTTCAAGCGTGTGTACAATGTACCTACAGGTATAGCTTGTCTGGGGTGCCAAAGTTATGTGCGCAGTGTACCTTCAATTTACCGCTCCGCAGGTTTCACGCCAATAAAGCATCGACACATCGGCCGTTGTAAATCACTGCGTTGTAGTCCCTCCCGGGGTTCCGGGTTCCCGGGGCTTCGTCACTAGAAAACGATGTCGCAGCTAGTGCGCAAACCACTTGTGGAAGCAGACAATTATCACACACATGGCAATACACATGACAGACTTGTTGGCGCGAGTATGTAGGTGATTAGGCTAGTATGTGTAACCGATTGACAGAGGGCGCCCATAAACGAGCCTCGGAGCACTGGAGAGCACCGCAGTTGCTAAGGTTTTTTTTTAACCGGTTTTATTTTAAAAAGTTTGGTCTTTTTTTAACCTGGCTCTCGGTTTTTTTTTTCTGTGAAGAACCTCTTTTCTTCATTTTTTGGTTACTTTTTGCTGCCTTTGTAGATACGGTAATACTCCAACGTTTGTCTGTAACATATCGACCATTGCACAAATATTAGTGAAGTCTATGTATTTGCAGTCATACTTCGATAGTTTGATAGCACAGCAGCCACCCAGTAGTGAACCGAAAGTCGACAAGGTGATCAAGTGTCTTCAGTGCAGCTGGGAATCGGCCAAAAATATGCGCCACATGCGCAAGTTTTGCTGTAAAGAAACGAGCTGAACTGCTACATCGTTGAATGCGGAGCATAGGTATGTGTGTACACAGTGTGCTCTGGTTTATGCTCCTCAAAGATTGTTTCAAAAGCTTAAGAGTATGAGATCATGCCTGCACCACGATAATACGGGCTCGATTTTATTTTTTGAATCCGCATGGCACGGTGCAGAGTTGTAAATCCGCCTGCAATCGGCCAGCAATCGTGGACTGGAGGTTTTTTGGCAAACTTTCTGTGGTGCTGGAGACGTGTTGCCCAGCTGGAGCTCCGATCTGCACTGACCTTTATTTGCAAATCAGAAACCACTCATCCCACACTTGCAGGCCACACCAAAAAATCACCTTTCTACTTTAGGGACCTATGGCTTCGCGAACACTTCAGGATCAGTGGACCTTACTTGGCACATGTCACACTCCAAAAATCAGGCAAATCGAAAATATAGGGCCGAATCAAGATTGCAGAAGGTGACGCTACTCACGCCGCCGTCGAAGAGACGACTCAGACAGCCGTGTTTGCCGCGAACGCGACGCACGTCGGCGACGTCAACGCAGCCGATGGGACCGTTGATCGCCTGATCCGAGCTAACGGCTGGCGCCATGCGGTATCTCTTTCTCTCTCTAGCACGTGTTGTTGCGTTTTGTTTTTGTTTTTTGTTCCTGAGTCGTTTGCTTGCTGCTCGTACCCGCTTGGCAAAACCGGTTCGGTTTTTATCGTTAGCGAAGGCGACGGACTTTTCGTCAAACGCCTTTCGACGACCGCCATTTGTCGCCAAAGTGGTGGTGGTGGTGGCGGCACCGACTCCTTTTTGTCGTTGTGTGGTCCGTGCTGCCACGGCGGGTAGCGGTGGTCGTACTGGTGGTGGTGGTGTCGGTCGTTGGTCCCATCCGCTGTCGTTCCAATTGTTCCACAATGCACTGAAGGTGTCGTCCTTCAACATAGTGTCGCCACATTTCCTCCCTATCGCCCACGGGCCGGGCCGGGTCGGGCCGGGCCGGCCCGGCCCATGCTCATCCCTAGATCCCACTCCTTGCGCACGAGGGCCCCGCCCTCGTAGAAGGCCGTGATCGCCCAGCTGAAAAGAGATGGCACACGTGTTGCTAGAGTTGGGGGAAAAATATCTTTGTTTTGAAATGCATTGTGCTCGTGTTTGTTTTGTGAGCGTGAGGCGTGCGCGCATGCACGCGCATCACTGCTAGTCGAGTTCGTTCGGCTTTCTACGCTGACTCTCTGCCGCTCGTTGTATAAATGCGCGAACGTGACACAAACTTGTCCGTGAAGGTGGCGGCGCAGTTCTTGATGGGGCTATCGCCCCAGCCATCGTCAGCGGTCTTGTCTGCGGCGGCGCCCCAGCCGCCCATGGCTCGGACGTCGGCGGTCGCCGTCTCGATCCATGCGGCGAAACGGGTCTCTTTGGCGTCCCACGCCTCGTCTGGATCAGTCCCAGTCACGTCCGCCCGCACGTCGTCGTCGTCGCTGGCGGCGTCCGTGTCCGGGACGCTTCTGAAGAAAACAGGCGACACAATGCACAACAAACACAAACCTACACACACACACACACGCACGCACACACACGCACACACACACACACACACGCACACACACACATACACAGCGTAAATCTGGGCCGTGGCAGCCCGCAGGCTGGCCAGCGTTGTCGAGCCGTCGTCGTCGCTCATTTTTGGGGGTGGAATGAATTCCCATGCCAAGAAGGTTGAGTCAGCAGCCGCCTTGGGTAGGAACGGAAGTAAGATCGTTGGCAGTCGTCCATTTTACACCAGTACAGGTGTACCACCAACTGTCGACATTCGCGTAACACGCACGCGCAACCCTTTTCGCATGCGTCACGGGTCGTGCTGTGACTTCACTCACCGAAGCCGCCATGAGCGGCGATGTCGTCATCATTGTCAAGTGGCGCGCGCTCGAAAAATACAGCGTTGGAGGATGTGTGCCTACCGTAACGTTTTCGCAGTGTGCGATGTGAGGCTCCGTACAACACCTCCAAAGCTGTCTTCTTTGAGCCCCATAAGAAGAAGAGGGAGGGCCTTTCCTCGTGCCACCCTGGGGGTCGAGGCGTCCGCTTGGGTGGGAAGAGTGCGCCCGGGCCGAACCGGCCGCTCTCCTGGGGAGAAGCGCGAGACCTGTCATTCAAACGCTACATAAACAGAGCTGCACGCCGATTTGTAGCTTTTTGGCCTGTGGGCGCTCTCGGGAGGGGGTGTGTGCATCTCTCTCTTTCTCGCACAGGCGTCGGCTTGGGTGGGGAGAGTGCCAGGACCTGGCGCGTCTGCTCTCCTGGAGAGAGAAGCGCGGAACAGTCAATCATACGCTACATACACGCTATGTAGGTACAGAGGTGCACGCTGATTTGTA
>JASAMY010003532.1:0-16054 GCA_030248085.1 Paralinhomoeus sp. GSCO2_6 | reverse complement strand
TTAAATTGCTCAAAATAAGGTGGAGGACCCCAGCATGCCTTCTTTTTGTGAGGAGTTGACATAAAGTTTACACACTGGTACCCAGTATCCGGGTACCAACTGGGATGTCTTGAAATCTGATTTTAAAAATCAGTTTTTCATGCGTGTAATTAAAAAAATGTTTAAAAAATGGAATTAATTATTTATTTTAATTTTCAATTCAAAAAAATTGCAAATAATTACCGTAAAACCTATAATTAGCCCTCTGACAGTATAGTTAGACCCCCCCCATAATTATAATACCCTCCTAAGAACACTTTAATTAATAAGCCCCCCCAATAATTACACCCCTCCCTAAATGAGACGATCGTCTGAAAAGGCGACATTTTGTATGTCTCGGGGTGTATGTATGGTCGCGTATATGTGTATGTACATGTATGTGCATGTCAGACTGTGTGAGAGTTGTTAATATGTACCAACATGTGTGCGGAGCGTCTTTTTCCTTTTAAAAATCGCCTCCACGCGCTTTCTTGCCCGACACATCTTTCCCACTCATCGACACTTCCAGTTTATAAGAACCTCCTTATAATTTATACATACTAATAGAGCTCAGACGTAAAAAAATTAGCCCCCAGGAGGCTAATTATAGGTTTGTAGGTATGTATTTATTTTTTTATTTAAGAAACATGTATGAGATGATTACTTTTTCAACAATTTTTAATTTATGAAAGTACATAAAATATTATTTTTCTAAATTATTTCGATTAAGTTAATTTTTATTTTATCACTACCTCTTAGAGCGCATGTTTATGTCATTTCCTAGTATCTTACATATGCTTGCCTTGTTGCTTTACTGATTTGTTGACTAAATTTAAAAAAAAAAAACAAGGTTGTTTTAAAATAGGCTTAAAAATATATTGTTTCTAGCTATAATGCCCCAACTCTACAAAACAAATAGAGTCAAATTAAGGGGTTTAAGCCCAGTATCAACCTCACCACCACAGGCGCATCTCATGTTGTAGGGCTCCCTTTTCTTCCATGACAACCGTACCATTTTCTCTACTTGCAAAGAGCTCGGTCTGTTCAAAGCGAACAATTGTATCATCGCACTTTTTAAGATACGTGATGATCTTCAAGAACGCCAACCCCTCCCGTCCAATGAACGCACCCCTCCCCCATCCAATGAACGCCAGGGTAGAAGGTGGATTGAAAAGCCAATGCCCACTCTAATGAACGCACAGGGGCGTGCTTTAGAACACTGTTCTGCAATGGTACGCTCTGGTCAAAAAATGAACGCCCCACCCCCTCGAATGAAAGACCGGGTAAAGGGTGGAAATAGAGAGCAACGCCCAGGGGGATTCACGGTACGCTCTGCACGACGCTTGACGAGCCCACCTATTGCGAAGTCACCGCAGCGCAGCACGACCAATTCTGCGTCGTCGGTACAGCCTTTGTTCGTGTAGATCTCATTGATGGGCTGCGATTTCAGTCCGCACTCCTGAAGACTTCGCACTCTTCGGACAGTCGCTGCGCTTGAAAAACTTTGTCGGGAGCCTTTGCTCCAGTCGGTTCCATTGCTTGAGAAGTCGCCCCACCACACGCGTTCAAACACCAATCGCGTGAACCTGATTTTCTTCTTAGAAGTCTGCTAGAGTTATATTTACAAAGGTATTGGAAAACTTCGTTCATTACATACAAAGTATCAGTAGTAGATTCTCGTACAATTCTTCAAATAGTACCCCATGACATGGTTGGACAAACAATTTCTTTTTGTTTTTAATTAAAAAGTGTTTGTTTATTAAATGTCTAACAGACCACTTCTGGACCGCTTTAAATCACTATTGCAAAAAGTGTTTTTAGCCTGGTGAGAAGTCGGGTGGGGCTGGGGGTGGCGATGGAGTGGCGACTCGCTTGCTAGGGGAGTCGTGACCGGCTTGGTCTGCCCTGACCATACTTGCTAACTGGGGGAAGTCCCCGCCCCCCACTGTTCTTCAAGACGCCCCCATGTTGACAAAGTCGAACACGGTCTACCTATTGCGGCCACTACCTGGCGCTGCTACAGTGTATATGATACAAGACCACCTTGAGTTTTCACCTGGATGGCCGAGGAGGCTGCAGAATCCCGTGCCTGGTGCCTGTCCAATTGCCATCCTTCTGTATTGGTATCATGAGTGAAACTGTGAGCGCACAGTGGGCCCCACTCGCCCTCGTGCCTAACCTCCAGCACGCCATACTTCGTGTTCTCCAAGCCAGAACTCTTTCTTCTGGCCGGCCATCACCCAAACCATAATGCCAGTGCCAAGAACCGTCGATAGGGAGAGTGTCGGAGGCGAATGTCAGGACTTCAGCTTTGCTGCAAAAAAAATCGAGTCTGTCTAGAAATTGATGGAAGCTGCTTGACAAAAACATGGGTGTGATAGGTAGCGATGTCAGTAAACACAAAAAGTTAACAATTAAAAAAAGTGAAAACACTTTTTTAAGTGTGTGAAAAACAAAAACATGTAAGAGTAGACATGTTGCTCAAAACTTACCTGTACAGCACTTATGAACAAAAAGGAACAACATCGGTTTTGATGGCAGAACAACCATAAATAACATTAGGGTTGTTCTGCCTTTCCCCCAAACATTATGGAATTGTTATCATTATTAACATTATTAACTTTTCATCCTCCCATCAGCTCAGATTTTACTCAGTCCTGGATTATTTGATCTACTTGTATTTTGAAGTTTTAAAAATTCAAACATTTTTCAAGAGATTTGGATACCTTAAGCAGAAGTCATTCACCTCAATTGCTAATCCAGAGTTGCAAAAATTTAAATTAAAAATACAATTGAGAGAAAATTGCTACAGTAAAAAGATTTTATTTTTTTCAAGAGAACAAGGCAGTTTAATACACAAGTCATTCAACTCCAGTGTTTACAAAGTGTGTTGTACACATTTAAGTTAAAATTTCAACTAAAATCAAGATCATTGACATCGAGATTGATTATGGTCGAAATCATTAGTGTGTAAGCAAATGCACAAAAACAAATTGACTGAAAGCATAGAAAGAGCAAACCTGATCCCCATGCAGTGACGTTTGCTATGGTCCCCAAGTACGTGTGGTCTAGACTTTTTGAAGTTTATGATGGTGTAGTGCATCAGGGTTACACAATTTAAAAAAAAGTGTTTTTTTTTTTGAATTTTTTTTTTTGTTAATTGGATTTTTTTAAATTAAAAAAGAGAAAAAAACAAATTTCTCTGTTTTTGGGTAAAATTTAGCTTTTGAGTGGCAAAAAGGCGTTTAAATGGTGTTTAGATGGTACAATTAGTAGTTATTCATGCATAAACTTGCTTATTAGCACCAAAACCAAGCTCTTTTGGGGTTCTCCAACTGGTTCCCAACATAGTGCGATACCGTACACGACCATTTAGAGGCAGCGGCTTTTTCACCATTTGACTAAAACGATGCTAAATAGGCTTCTAAAGGCTTTAGGGAAGCACTAGTACTTGTGTTTGACACTCTAATAGGCTAAAAGTATGTCATAGTACAGGTTTTTGGCGCCAATGATGGTTCCTAAGTCAATTTAAAAAACCTTGAATTTTTTTTTATGCAACCCTGGTGCACATTTATGTACTTGCAATAAATGTACGTAATTTTGTTAATTATTTGTAAGATTTTTCAGGCTTCTCACTTGCAGACATCTTGTTGTAGTACGGTTCATTTTCTTTCAAGATGTATTTTTGTATTCTGAAAAATGCAGTTCTGGAAACAAGGAAACAGTAAAATGGTGACTGAAAAGCATTGGAAAGGCAACAAATTTTGACTGCGAAATTTCCTTTCCCTTTTGAAGCTGTGAGGTCAAAAATAAACAGTGCCCCTCCAACAGTGTCCCCTCCAATAGTACCTGAGCAAAATGGATTAAAGCTATAGAGCTCCACAGAGGAATGCCCCCACCCCCCATTACAATATTAAAAGATTTACGACAATCGATTATGCAAAGCAATATGTTTGTTGTAAATGAAGAATCAGCTCACGTAGGTATCAGAGACGAGACCACCTGTTTTCCCCCAGAAACAATTCTATGCCATGCAAATACGCAAAATTGTTTGATTAAAAATCGTGTTGGTGTCAAACTAGGTTCACTCAATGCAATAGTAAGGGGAATCTTCTGGACGTGTTGTTTTGTACTGTATTACAAAAATTTAAGTACCTAATTTACTACAGGTAATTCATGAATACAAAACAGGTTAACGTCTTAAGGTTAAGGCCATCTTCTAAACAAGCAAGCTCGTTGATCAAAATATGGACAAGCTTTCACTGTTGGAATTTTTCGAAGTGACAATGCGTTAGGTCCACCTTATTCTTCCCATTCATGAGGATCATTTTACGCAAACCTGGGTAGAAGCCGGTACATGTCGCTAGCTGCATTCCCACATGCTCTCTCGTGCCGGTCATAGCAGCAAACACGACGCCTTCCACCTGGCTATTGTTCCACTTGTGCGCTGCCTGCTGCACGAATAAGGCGTTCTCAAAAGTCCCGAAGCGAGGCACTGTTGAAGCAGATGAGAGAATTTCCTGTTGATATAGGTCCTCCTCGTATACGTCAATGTACACGATCGCGCGATCGTTTCTCGCATCGCTCGGTACGAAACCCAATGCCCGAGCAAAGTCGATCCAGTCCTTTCCAGTGCGAGCTCTGTCAAAGTATCGGGTGAACACCTGAACGGACGATTCTCGCAATGGTGCTGCGTAGGCTTGTCTATGGGAACGCTCGCCTACCACTCAAGTTGTCTTTTCTCTGAACTGAGAAAGACAAAGACGAGCACGGCTCAACGGCTCTCGTCCACCTCTTGCCACGTGTAGCCTTGCTGGAATTCGCGTGCAGGGAAGGCGCTGTTGTTGATGGCGTCTCTGATCGTCTGCTGGCTGTAGGTCGTCTCGTTGTGCGTCGTCGACATCCGACAGACCCGGCTGCGTCTGTCGCCGACGAACGTGCTGTCGATGTCAAACGACATACTGAAGAAGAGTTGATGAGGAGGTAGAGCTCAGTGGTGGGACGTCGTCTCAGCGCTCCCATGGTCATGGAGTTCAACCCCACCCATGGTACCATTGAGTCTTAAATCCCCTTGGGCAAGGGAATAATGGTCTCATTGCCTGATCTGGTCTCAACGCATACCTGTAACTGGGGGGTGGGTGGGGGCCCTGCAGAATTTTTTCAACCACCCCCCCCCCCAACCCTCCCCCCATAATTGTCCAAAGGGATTTTCAACTTGGTCTAAAACGATAAAAGTGAGTAAATGTTGGTGTATTTCAGTGTTTTTTAGTTTTACATGACCATCCTACAGCTAAATAACACTGTTTAGACCCTATTTGTACCCATTTTTGACCAAAAAGTGCCAGTATAACTCAAAAAATGGCCAGCTACCCCCCCCCACTTTTTGCTCCAGACCCCACCTCCCCCCTGTCCCTCCCACCCCCACTCTTCCAGACCCGGTTGCAGGTATGTCTCAACCGACTGCTTGCCAGTCCGCAGATTTTGTGGCACCATGCAATGGTGCCGCCATGCATGTAATCCCTTGGAGGGCAAAAACAATCATGCCAACCCAACGGTTGATCGACTAAGCCCTGAGCTGCCTTGGTTGGTGGTGTCAAAAGAAGTACGTCAATAGAAGTAAACGAGTCTACAGAAGCAAATTCTAGTTGGCGAACTTACTGGCACTCCTGGTTCTTGGTGGTCGCTTTGCCACAGAAGCGTTGCCTCAGGTGGTTCCTGATGACGAAGTCAGCCGTAGGGATCTCGACGCCATCGACAGCGCACGTCTGCAGCGTAATGACTCCTGCTGCATTTGCTCCACCAAAGTGGTCAGCTCTGTCGTCGCCCATACTGCGACGGTCATAGATTGTGATGTAGGGATTTGGCTCAGCATCGTACGACAGGTCGCCTCTATAAAGTGTTTCTAAGCTCGTAGCTACACAGGAGTCATGGATGTCCACATATAGGTATGTACTGTCGACTCTCTTGCAAGCAACAATTGGCACCTGGTCCAGATGAGCGCAGCTCTGTTGGCGTCGTGCCTGAGTGCGCCAAGAAAGTGCTTGCATTCGCCACAGGAAATGTCTGTCTCGTGGAATAAGTTCCCAATGTCCGTCTTAACAGGATTAAAATCGGATGACAATATGTAACTGTGCACAACTACGTACCCACTGCTTGTATGTGACTACTACACCTACTGTGTAAGACTGTGTACATACCTACATGCTCTAATACCCAAGTGACTGTACTGCAGTTGTCTGTACTGGAACTGCTACTGCAATTGTGCTCACAGTGCACATACTACCTATGTACCTACATGTCTATCCCAAAAATCTCTACAAGTGCAGCTTTGGGCCAAAGCTGTGCTTGTACATCAAGTCTTACAGCTGTGGACTGCCAGATTTCCCCATGTCCATAGCAGTCTTCTGGGATGCATTGATTGGCTGCAGTGCTGTCGTCATCGATTTCTTGGGAATCAAGACGTTCCACATGGTTGCTATCTTTTGAGATCTCCTGACTTTCCAGAGACAGAAAGAAAAGAAGCTTTGGCATGAGCTTCACTTTGTCCACATACGTTTCATTTCCATGATCTGAAACCGATTGTCAGCCGAGAAGTTAATGGAAAAATCTGGATTTGTTTGCGAATGGTTGCAGATCCTCACGTGAGATCGTGATTGGCTTGTCAATATCAGCACATTCCACATAGCGCCACGCGCACGTATCACTATCGCGATCACAAACGCGAGTCGAGACGTTAACACAGTCGACAATTGGCAGCGCATTTCCACTTTGAAGGACACCAAATAGGTTTCTTCATCGCTTCTAGTCACCTTCAGACTCGTCACCGCAGGTGTCTAAAACACAACACTGTGCATTGTGTTGGAAGTTGGTCACTTTGTAAAAGTTTGATTCTGCACTTTGTAGTCTTCCACAACGGTAGATGGATTGGCCGAGTAGAGTTTGAAGGAGGTCTGCTTGACCTGATCGGCCATTGGGAGGGTGAGGTCTCTCCTGGCATTCTCTATGAAGTAAGTGAATGGAAACGTGGTCGTGTTTTCATTGTCCATGCCCAGCGGGTAAAGAGCGTAAACGTCCTTGAACATCCAAATACAGGCCATGACTCGGTCTCGAATGCGCCTGTTCCGCACCCAGGACCGATATACAGTCGTTTTCTCGTGGCAGTTCACCTCATTGACAAGACACATCAAATAGGGGTCCACAGCTGGGTACACTGCCAAGGTCAGCCCGAACACGTAGTCGTGTCCAGCTGAGAACTTCTTTGCTTCAACATCTCCAATCTGAAAAAAGAAACGCTCGGATTCACGTTTTCAGCAATGGGAAAACAACACGAAGTCACAATAGAGTCTTTGAGCTTCATGTCCTTGAAGTGTAGAATGACGTAAAGCGCTGCAGCCTCGCTATACTTTGCAAGAACCACGTTAGTGATTTCCGTCAATCCGTATTTCCCTTTCTCTAGCGCATTTACCAATTCGACAACGTCCCGAGATACTGCAGCGCCATTGGCGGACCTAATTGACAAAATTGATAGTAAACTGAATATGGATGACTAATAGCACTATCGGATAGTAAAATATAAAAACAAATGTCCATACAACTGTTTTAGTGCATTCCAAGAACTGTCTGAGGCCTGTAGAAGTTCTTAATGGGAAGGGGGCTCTTTAACGAAATTCTTCTGTGGGGATGCCAGGCTGCAATATGTAACAACATGTAAAACAGGATTAGAGTGGTCCTTTCAGCAAAAATGGCTCAATGGGAGAAGTACTGTAAACCCTACATATAATTAGCCCCCCAAGGCTAATTGTTTCGTTCGAGACCTAGTAGGTTGTATAATTTGTAGGGGGGCTAATTACAGGGGTGGCTAATTGTAGGGTTTACGGTATATCAGATATCAGGTATATCAGAGCAGCCAGTACCGACCAATCAACAAACCTCAGCTGGGGAATGTAACCTGCCAGTTTGTGCAGAAAATGAGCCTTCTTTTGGCGAATGCCGCTCACGAGCAGGCGGACGTGACTAGCATAGAGAGCGACCGATCGGTAGGCCAAGTCTGATTCTAGATCGCCCGCCATCTGGAGGAGTCGGCGGAACTTACGTAGTTTCGACTCCACATCGTCTATCACTGCACCGCTAAGAGTTGAACGTTGAATCCATTGACAAAAAATATAATAAACTTTTTTTTATTTTTGTATATTCTTATGGTACTGTCTTATTATGGTACTTATTTTATTATGGTATTTTATTTATTATGGTACTATCTGCAAATGTATGTGTTTGAGCCTCCACCGCTTGACACCGATGCGTGAGGTTCATTAGAAATCCTTTAAAAAACCCAGAGATATGTACACGATGCGTCCTTTTAAATTGTGCAATCCCACGGTCGCTGCCTCGGTCATTCATAAGTACCGTAACATACATATCATACGATTGTTTGGTCATAGAACATGCTGAAGTCTCAAAAGTGTGGGAAAGTGAATGCACTGGCATACTCGATTTCCTCGAGAACTTGGTTCATTTGACCACTGTAGAGGTACTTGAGTGGCGTCAGGTAAATGGTTTGTGGTGTCACTGACTTGTCACCTGCATGTCATATTTTTTAAGTGCACTTAAAGCAATGTTAATAAAAAAAAATTAATGGCCATTTAGTCCAATGACAATGAGTTGTCCAAACGACACAGTACGACATAATATTGTCTTAAAGGGGTTGCCCACATACATGCTCAAAATATACAATTCAAAATAAAGCATCACAAAAGAAACACAATCGAGAAGCACTTAGTTTTACAAACCCGAAAATTCGCTCATTCTGCCATATAGCTCAACTGCATCCATGTAGTTTCTTGGTTGCTCTTGAATACCACTGTCTGACACAAAGTCAACTGTGATGTTTTCAAATGCGATCAGCGTAGCTGCAAATTGCAAATGCAATCAAGTTGCAAAACTTGCTCGGGGGAGGGGGATCTGTGTCAAAATGTGTTTGTTATTTCATGTTATTTCATGTTGATTGGTGCATACCATATTGAAATATTATATAACCCTTAAAGCGTGACTCCCCACCTTTTTGTAAACAGCTTTGACTCCCTGGGAGTCACGGTAAAAAAACTAGTGAAGAAAATTTGCACTAGTCAACATTGCCCAACACTATTCATCGTAAAAAATGGATTAGTGAATTTTTTTGACCGTGACCCCCAAATGACTCACCCATGACTGCTTTTTTTTAAAATACTGGTCAAGGACTTGAAATACTAGTTTCATGTTTCTTTTCCTTAACTTCCCCTTAACCTGCGTAAGGGAGTTTACTGATTGGTGAAACACGCATTTTGGTGCCCTAGTCTAGTGAAAAAAATTTGCATAATTTCAGGAATGCTGCATTAAGGATGGCGAAGATTGGCTAAGGGCACGAGTCACTAGTGATACTCAAAAAATTTTGCGTTTTCCGAGCATGCATATGCATATGCATATTCGCAAAGTCATAAGCTATCACTAGTACAGCACATGATCACTAGTACTGGCCAAGCAGTTTTGCAACAACTGTCGATAGCCTATGGTGGCATTGACTTGTCCCACATGTTCCATCCATAGCAGGGCCTCGAGACACCCACATTGTGTCCCTGATCTGGAATTACCAATAAATTGAATTAGATCACCAGTAAAAAGCATGTTCTAAAAAAACGACTTCTGCTGTTATCCAGTGAACGAAGCTCGTTTCTTGGTGAAAATGTCATTAACTTCCCTTACGCAGGATAAGGGGAAAGTTAAGGTTTCATAGTTCAGGGCGTTTTTAACCAATCTTAAAAATTTTGAAAACTAGTGAGTGTCTTCACTGGTATTTGATTTCTTTGTCACTAGTGTAAAAACGCCAATATAAGTGATAAATTTTTTCACTAAACAGCGGTTCCTTGCGAGGGAGTCACGGAGGGAGTCACGAAAAAAAGGGAGTCACGCTTTAAGGGATACCAGCTACTAGTCTAATACTACTTCTGAGGAGGAGAAAAATAGAAAAAGGTCAGCTACGTGGCGCCTGTTCCAGGCCTGCGAGTGGGGCCGATAACGAAAGCAAACGCACAGTCATTGGGTTTTCTTATTTGGCCCCCAGTGACAGTCTTGAGTCCATCCTGGCGGTCCACCTTTAGATTCAGGCACGTCTTTGAGCCGTAGCTGATGCGCGTCACAACGTGCGTCGCCTTCACACGCTCCAACAGCCACGTCTGCAACTGCCCACGGATAGTGTCACTGACATTCAAGCGCTTGATGCTGCTGAGTCACCAGTGGACGGATAGTTGCTTCTCATATCTCACAGTGGCCATTAATTAAGTGTATTTGCAATTGCGAAAATAATTGGTCTGCACAACGCTTCGCGCTACAGATTTGCAACACATGCTGCCTGGTGCTGGTGTTTGAAAATTGGTCGCACTTTTGAGGTGTATAAGAATCGCGTTGAGATTGTGAGACTATTTCGAGGCTTCTTTCTCATAGTGCTCGCTATCAAAACTTTACGGGCAGTTCTGCACTGCAAGTCTCTTTTCGTGGACTCGTCGCATGTTCCAACCAGAATTAAATGGCAATTGCATTTCTCCAATTGTCTTTGACTTCACTACTTGATTCTTTGACTTTACTAACGCCACTGCATTGGGTGGTTCTTATAGAAGAGTATCGCACCAGGTAAGGCGCGTCCATGAGCGCCTCGCTGCCGAGACTGACCGAGTGCGTCCCCGCCGAGTAGAGGAGGTTCAACGACTCTGCAGCTGTCACGTCTTTTCTAAAACTTTGGCACAGTAAATTCTTCAATTGTGACCTGGGGAGTGGGCACTATAGGTATTGTAGTGTCATTCATACGGGAGGAGTGTTGGGGTGCCCCTCCCAACCCACACCACTTTCAACCTGACCTGTTTACAGGTGGGGATTTTAAATCCTTACTTGACTGAGGCAGTTGTGGTGTGCCATATATACAGGGTGGCCCAGGGGCTCGGAGTCGACTTTGATCGCTCGCCACTCGCTTCCTTGTTGGCCAATCTTCTTGAAATTTTGACATGTTATACCTTAAACCTTTATTTAGATACGTGCTAAGTTTCAGCCATTTTCCCCTTCGTGAGAAAAAGTTTTGGTTTTGTGTTGCTGTTGAGGACGAAGGTGTGGGACGAGATCTCTGACTGGCCCGACCTTGACGCTGCTGTCTTCCAACACGACGGCGCTCCTGCCCACTGGGCTCGGCCGGTTAAGGAGTGGTTGAATTCAGCGTTTCCCAAATCCCAACCGTTTGCTAGGCCGCGGCGGAGCGTTTGACTGGCAGCCAAGGTCGCCGGATCTCACGCCAGTCGATTTCTCGGTATGGGGGATCGTCAAAGACATTTTACTCTCAGCGCTCCACAAGCGGCGAAGAGTTGAAAGACGCGATAGAAAACGCGTTTGCCCACCTAGACGCTGACTTCTGCCTGAAAATTTACCGCTCCGTCGCAGACCGCTGTGAGAAATGCATCGCTGTGGATGGCGGCCACTTCGAAAACCGTTGATTTTGTGTAGACGCAAATAAAAGTTTATTCGTTTGGCCGATTTGGCTGAAACTTTGCACGTATCTAAATAAAGGTTTAAGGTATAACACGTCAAAATTTCAAGAAGATTGGCCAACATGGAAGCGAGTGGCGAGCGATCAAAATCGACTCCGAGCCCCTGGGCCACCCTGTATATATCTTCAACCTCAAATTTTGAAAGGCTGAAGGAACACACCGCCCGCCCACTCCTCTTGGGCTGCAGTAGGCGAGGGGTCACTTCGATTTCAATCGCGACGTATTCACTCAGGGGCATTATTGTAAGGGACATCACTTTATCTCATCACATGGTAAATACACTCAACGCAGTGGGTGGGTGCACTTGATAGACCATTGCTTGCATAGATACAGCCCACCCTTCCGGTATATGGCAGTTTCTAAACATTCAATCGAGTCAACAACTTCAGAAGGCTATTGTACTTGTTGAATTGAGAGCGTAGGATGCCATCGGAGGTCATCAGAGCATCGTCGTGAAGCTCAATGCCCAACCATATTCTGGGGTCCACGCCAAAAAAGATGGACAGTTTGGCGATGTCAGCACCGGGGATTATCTAAACGTTTGAGACAGATTTTAAATCAACGTTGCCCCTGTTGCGACGCTGCGAGGTGGCGCTACGTCCATGAAGCACAGTGACTTCAATGAATACAGGCTGCCAAACCTTCCCAGACTGCAGTTCATATTTCCCAGTCAAGCTATTGCACGACACTAGACTGCTGCAGTAGACACTTTCTGGCTGCTGGCTGGCTCCAGCCGCTACATATACACTGTATACGACAGCCGGCCTGCCACCGATGCCCATTTCTATGCAATACCCACTCAATACCAGCAGAAACACAAGTGGCGCTGGCAGTGGCGTATTTTCAGAAAATGCCACATTTGTACCGTGCACTTGACAATAGAAAAATGTTAATGAACATAGGGATGTGAAACAACCTCAGTGCTTGTCTTGGGCGTAAAGTCTCGTCTGGCGTTCTCCTCAATAAAACTTCTGTTCCACAGGGTCATCCCTGGCGCAACAACCCTGCCGGTCGTCACGTCATATAGGTCTCCGAGCGAGAATGGCCTTCCCAGCGCCTGCAGCTGAATGCTCTCCTCCAGCACGGAGCATCTGCCTCAAAGTGCAGAAAAATTGAGTTGTGCGCAGTGTTTAAAGTCCATTAATGAGTACGCCCAGGAGTTCGCAGTGATGGTCTAGTGGTAGCGTATCAGCCTCCTGCGCGCACAGTCCTGGGTTCGATTCTTCAGAAAAGGAGCAATGAAGATTTCCAAACCAAAGCAATTTCGAGTGCAGTGGCTCCCAGATTGCAGTTTACGTTCTTTGGCTAGAGTGTCACATTCTTGTCTTCATAGCCAGAGTGCCTTAACAAAGTACTAGATGACAGGGTATGTTTGCTACCTGGACCATTGACAGCCTCCTAGGGTCTCCCTCAATCCAACAACTACCACGCCTTATGTACAACTCATGTGACACACGTGTCTGCTATATGCAATACACGCTGAAGAGGCGACATGACACTCACAAGAGACAAAGAAGCCGCCAACAAACAGAAGCGAAGGAACATGGATTGCACTGCTAATTTGGACTACACCATTCATTGCTTGCTGCTACAGCTTATTACAGTTGACATACCAGTACAAGAGCAGTGCACAAAATGATGCATACGAGCTAAGCAGCCGAATTCGTTGTCCACTATTGAATATTCAGTGGTAGAGCTACTGGTAGCGACAGTGTATGTGCACATCCGTCAAAAGGATAATGCAGATGAATGATGTATAAACGAATGGTTGGCAAATGATAGGTATAGGTATGTTCAACTTTATGCGAATTGCAGAGTTTGCTTTCGTGCATGATACATAATGTTTTTCTTCTTTCTGAAAACTACCGAAGGTGCTTGACGAGCAAAGCAAAACAATTCTCAGAGGCAAGATCATTTGGGGAGGGTTTTATTCTGCGAGGTCTTTGTTGAGTTTTGTACATGGCAAAGTTTATATTTCTGATAGCATGAATGACTCTTCTGTGGGCAAGGTTTTGCGTGAAACTCGACGTTTATTGTGATGCAATAGACCTGCTTGGCTTGTGAAAGCGAACAGGAAACGAACCTAAAGAAAACGCAATTTGGGCTACCATGATCATCTATTTGGGGCATTACCGAATTTTAAATTAAATGGTACAGTTGTTGCTGTAGCGATTCCATAATAAGAAACAAACGTTTTCGCAAAGCTCTTGCTGCCCAGCCTCAGCTTCCACCACTGCCAAGTTTTATGCGTCGAAGATGCGCCAGGCAGCGAATTGGAGTGCATACGGCAGTAATTTACATTGATTTATTTAAAAGTCGCTTCTGGAGTGCCACACACACAGAGTTGCTGCACCAAGCAGAAGATACCGCCAGTCTTGTTTCTTGTGGGTCACCGATCGGTACCGAGCAGCTTTCTGCCGTGGCGATCTCGTGTCTCGCTCACGAGCTCGGGACGCTCATCGCTTGCTCTGTGCGTCCTCCCTATTCCCCCTGCCCCCCCCCCCATGGCCGCGGCGAACGTAGCGCGACACCTGTTGAAGCAGGTGGCGTAGGCGTGCTCCATGTTCGCTGGTGTTTACCGCAAGTTGGCTTGGAGATTGACATAATCTCGATTAATGTTCTCCGAGCGTCTCTAAATAAACCGCTACTCGGCATGTTGCATCGGCGCATGCTGCATATGCAACATGCTGGGAAGCCTCATGGAGATGCTGGAGAAGATTATGCTGAAGCTGTCTACCTATGCGCCCATGCCTGGTGATGGTCGAAGAGGTAGAGAGGAAGAGGTAGAGGTAGACCTGGGTTTCACGGAGAACGCGCTTCGTCGTCTTTTCATACTCAGAGTCGTTTTTGTCTCATTATGGGATCGTGACTTCACCTACCGTACCAACAAAATAAGATACTGTTGACAGCCCAAAAAGATTATATTGACAGCCCAAATAGGAATAAGGTTAGAGTGGAAATTAAGGGGAATTCCCGATCCATATGAACCATATGCACCATATGCACGGGGCCTTTGTTATTTCGATGCGACATTTTTCTCTCTTGTCTCTCCGTCTCGCATATCTCTAAACCGGGGGGGGGGGGTTATCGGGTGACCGAAGGCAACCGCCACTTTTATCTGTCTGTCCGTGCGCGTGTGCACGTGCGTGCGCGTGCGCGTGTACGTGCATGTGCGCGTGCACGTGGGCATGCGCGTGTGAGCGTGCGTGCGCGTGTGCAAGTGCATGTGGGTGTGCGTGCACGTATGCGCGCGTGCACGTGCCTTTGTGTGCGCGCATGTCTGTGCATGTGCGGGTGCGCGTGTACGTGCATGTGTGCGTGTGCGTGCACGCGTGCGCGCGCGTTCATGTGCCTGTGCGCGCGCGCGTGCGCGTGTGCTGCCTAAGC
Organism: Paralinhomoeus sp. GSCO2_6; assembly: GCA_030248085.1. NCBI lineage: Eukaryota > Metazoa > Nematoda > Chromadorea > Monhysterida > Linhomoeidae > Paralinhomoeus > Paralinhomoeus sp. GSCO2_6. Next base: position 1,088 of record JASAMY010003532.1, on the reverse strand, counting down.
CTGAGCAAAGCCTAAGCCTGAGCGAAGCCTAAGCCTAAGCAAAAGCCTAAGCCTAAGCGAAAGCCTAAGCCTAAGGTCATCCCAAGCCTAACCCTCAGCCTAAGCAAAAACTTAATATAAACAAAAAATTAATGTCGCATCTAAAAGCTGTAATGGAGAGACAAGAGAAAAAATGTCGCACCGCAATAACGAAGGCCCCGTGCATATGGTGCATATGGTGCATATGGTGCATATGGATCGGTTATTACCAAATTAAGTTGCACAGAATCCGGAATTCTTAGAAAAAAAAAAAAAACTGGAACAATCGCTTCAAGATGTCTTACATGATTCCGCACTTGCACAACGGCTGGCAGGTGCGTGGTTTATTTTTGCTTTTTGTTTTCATATGTGGACCTTTTTTAATCGATTTTATTTTTTTTCGAAATATTTCGAAAGATTTAGGTTGATCAGGCGATCCTATCGGAAGAGGATCGTGCCGTGGTCATCCGCTTTGGTCACGATTGGGACCCCACCTGCATGAAAATGGATGAAATTCTTTTTAAAATTGCCGAAAAAGTCAAGAATTTTGCCGTTATCTATCTCGTCGATATTTCCGAGGTATACCTGCCGAATTTTTCATTAGTTTTTTTTTGTGAAATTTTAAGAACTTTGATTCGCCCACAGACTACTAAAAAGTATGTACTTTGCCGTTCTTATTTTTGGACATCCTTTTGATATTCATTTTTTTTGTGCGTTTTGCAATATGATTTCGAAACTGCTGCTTTTGCCTAATACGATGTTTCCGATTTTTTTTCGAAAGCATTGAATTTCAAATACTCGTTTAGGTTCCCGACTTCAACAAGATGTACGAGCTGTACGACCCCTGCACCTGCATGTTCTTCTTTCGGAACAAGCACATCATGATCGACTTGGGTCAGTGCGTGCGTGCGTGCGTGCGTGCACGCTTGTTTGTCCGGTGGGGGCTCCCAGTCCCAGCCCGTTGTGGGGGGGGGGGGGGGCAAAGGTGAGCGGGATAAGTTATCCCGAATAACTCACTCCCTGGCATGGGTCCACCTTTTTTGGGGCAGGCATTACCATAGGTGTAGATT
>JASAMY010000856.1:0-22551 GCA_030248085.1 Paralinhomoeus sp. GSCO2_6 | reverse complement strand
AACAGCGTTATTTAGCTGTTTTATGGTCATATAACACTGAAAAGCACTGAAATACACCAACATTTACTCACTTTTATCGTTTTATACTGAGCTAAGCAGACGCAACGCCAGAGTGGGCAATAGCATGGCGCTGCGCCGTTGTTAGCGACTGGCTGGCGCTCGCCCGCCTGGACTGCCAGGGCGATGTCGGTTCGCTGCTCGACGCGCACGATCGACTTGTTCCAGCAGCTTGCGCGAGAGCCGCACGTACTCTTTGCGCACCTGCGACAACGCGCACACGCGTGTAGCGCCGATTAATGCACGCACGCACGCACCTTCAGCGATACGGCCCCTAACGATGGAAACGCCATTTATAGTGATAGTTGACCACGCGTGGAAAAAGAAAAAGTCAACCAATTATGACAGCTGTTGACGGCGGTGAGTATGAAGCAAAAAGACAAAGGAAACTCAAGGGCAACGCAAAAACTGGGTTGCCACGACAACCACGGAATGTTGGGCGCAAATTGCAGCGACAACTGACGCTGGCCATTAAAAGGGGCCGCTAAAAGAGTGATCTACCCTCGGACCGCAATAACCTGGGGGCAGGCGTACCTTGGCAGCGGCGATTGATGGGCGTACTGGACAATTGCAGTCGAGAGGGGTCGTGGAATGCGGCAGCTGGGAGGCCTGCTCGTCGCAGTGGTAGCTTTGCGGAGCGCCTGGCTCACAGTCGGATCAAAAAAGCGACTCCAACTGACGGACGGCGACGCGCCAGGTGAAAATCGAGCCGCCGCCTCCTCCGCCCACTATCGCTCAGCGCAGCCCAGCCGCTCGGACCCCTGGACTAGCGCGCTCGTCTCTTTGTTCGACATCCGCGCGGCCATGCCCTCCACAGGCTACCGAATGAACTCGGTAGAAGGAGGGGGGGGGCTCTTGCTCACCTGGGGTCGCAAGCATCTGGCCAGCGCCACGTACTTGCGCATGTCGTGTGAGGAACAACTTGCGCTCTACTACGCTGGCCCGATTCCGGTGGACGTCGAGGATTCGGCGGGCGATGGCGGAGCCGGCCACCTCGTTGCACCCGTCGACGAGCACGAAGAGAAGGTCGAGTTGGCTCATGATCGGCGCCGACAGCTGGACGTTCTGCCGCAGCCAGCGAGAGCGGTCGAAGCTGACCCCGGCCCACCGGATCGGCCGCCGCCAGAATCGACGTCGTGATCAGAAACCCAGATCAGTCGGCGATCGATGATAGCGGCCGATCGGCAGGACCTGGCGTCGAGCGTCGCCTTGACGCCGGCCTCGGCGAGGGAGATGGTCTGCTCGTCGATGGCCTCGTGGATGGCCACCCCGCCCTCGGGCTCCATCTTGTCGAACTCGTCGATGGAGCACACGCCCTGCAACATCATCACTCCTCTCCTCTCGATGTCGAATAGAAGCAGACGACAAGCGGCAGGGAGGGCACGAACGTTGTCGGCGAGCATGAGGGCGCCGGCCGATGATGAACTCGTAGCTTCCTCGTCCTTGACCACGGCCGCCGCCGAGACCCGCAGCGCGCTCGCCTTGCCGCTCGTGTACACGGCGCGCGGACTGAATTCCTCCATGCGTCTGCAATCCGCGCACACCCTCTCGCATTTGAAGGCGTCCCTTCGGTCGGTGGGTCGACCACCAACTCCAGGACTGCGACTGGCGGTGGAGGGGTTGCTCGACGAGGCAGACGTCGACGTCGCCCTCGCAGTCGTGCCCTCCTTGGTGCGCTTGCAGCCGCCCAAGAGCATCAGGAGGACGCCCTGCTTTACTTCTGTGTTGCCTACTGACGATGACAGCTCTACGACACGGTCGGTCTGAAAGCTCGCCCTCAAATTCTCCCTTGCCAACAACTGGGAGGGGAAGATGTCGATGAGATGTCCGCATGATGTCGCGGTCCTGCGCCATCTCGCGGAGGCGGCGGATCTCGCCCTCCGTCAGGCGCTCCTCCATCTCCTCCGCAAGAACAGCCTGCCACCCCACCTCCTCTCCGGGAGCCGCCGCCCATCTGCGGTGACAGACGCGCAATTGCACAGTCGACCGGGAAACGGGCGGGACCCACCGCCGTGCCGATGGTGCAGATGTTGGAGGCGACGAAGGCGAGCTTGTAGGTGAGGTCGCGCACGCCGAGCGATTTCAGGCCGCTCAGGCCTCCGTCCGCCGCGCCCGGGCGCTCGTGGCCCTCGCGGCCTCGGTGGCGGCCCTTCTGCGCCGCCCGGCCCGCGCCTGCAGTCGACGAGCACACAGCTCAGAGGACATCCAACAGCGCACCGCTCCGCTCCACCGACCCATGGAGAATTGTGCGACGTCGGGAATGACTATGAGCGTGCCCGTGAAGTCGCACCGGTCACCCGGCTGCGCGCGCTCGCACAGCTCGCCTCTCACGATCACTTCCAGGCTAGACGGCTGGCAATATCCGTTGCTCGTCTCAGACGCAACCCAACCTCCTGGGAATGGAGCCCCTCGGCAGCTCGCTCTGAACCTCCTGGATGCGCAGCTTTTGGAAGTCGATGAACTGCGACTGGTGGATGTCGAGCTCAAAGCGGCTCCGGTTCACGCAGACGTTGTTCGAGCACTTCACGGGCTGGAACGAGCGCCAATCCACCTCATGTCGACACAGGAGAGTAGAAAGGGAGAGTGAGCCGAACCTGGGTGTACTTGAAGTGCTGTTCCACGTCGGCGGTGACGGCGTTGCAGTCGTCGCAGATGAAGGTGGCGCGCGACAGTTCGGGATGGACTGGGTGGGTGCGCACCACCTGTCCGGTGACCTTGACCAGCTGGCCGATGCAGTGGGCGTTCAGCTCGCGGACTCGGCTACGCGTCGGCAGCTGGCAGACGCTCACGTAGAACTCCTTGCGGCCCACGTTCCGCAAGTCCAGGTCCAGCGCCAGCAGCTTCACCGCCCGACACAGAGCTGGGTACACGCTAAACAGTGCAAAATACAATTAATTAATCAATTAGTAAATTGCATTACGGCCAGGTCAGCCGACCGGTAGAAGGGTTGCCGACGATGCTCTCGGCCAGGGGCTGACGGGAGGAGATGATGTCGGCAAAGTCGACGAAGAGAGTGTTCCGCTCCGGCTCCGCCAACGCGCACCCTGAATCGCGTACTTCGGCTCTGCTCCTCCGCCCTCGACGAACCTGCAAACACAGCGCTGTCGGTGGTTGTGTGCAGGCTGGAAGCAGCAGACAGAGGCAGACGAACCTTTCCAAGAACTCCTTTAAGACGTCGACTGCACTTGTTCAGCCAAGTTGTTGCGCTGAATCGCTACTGTTTCGGCCAGGCCCTGCGTCAGCCATACTGAGGTCTCTCGGCGAACAGTTTGTTGCGCGTAGACAGTCGGTGAAACTAAGACACACTCTGCGTTGGCGGTGTTCGCAAAGAACCTCTAAATAAACTGTTTGAAATTACCGCGCGTTTTTAGTGCTCTGATAATTACTGTAGTCGCATTGTGTTTGGGGTAACATCGGTGCGGGGCACTAGGTAGGGGCGGGCAGACGGGACAGATTTGGGCGAGGAGCGACTAAGCTGATAGCCAGGCTTAGGCTCAGGGGTTCTGGCTTTTGCTTAGGCTAAGCCCCTAACACGAGCTTAGGCTTAGCCCCCGCCCAAACCTGGCCCGCACGAGTACTTTTTCCCAAATTGGTAAACGCACACTATTGAAGACTGCACTAATGTCTCAACAAGAATACGGTAGGTAAAATTTGAATCATTTTTAAGGTACCTCGAAAACTAACGCAGCAACCGTAAATGCAAATTGGGTTATTTCAGTTTTTTGAAAATCGTAAGTCTAATTCAACGTCGACTTTCTCACAGACAATGAATGTCAATTGACATGCGCGGAGTACAAAATTTGCGTATTCCAGTTTTAAAACAAAACGTGTCGGTACTGTCATTCTATTTCTTTTAATCCGTACTTTGCTCGGCACCCGCACGTCTCCTTTTGTGCTGTGTTTGCAGTTGTGTTGTGTAATCGGCACTATACGTGCTTTAGTCGAATAGGTACCTATTGAGTAGCACGCGCTTTCAGTCAGCTGAAGTTTCGCGGTGGTAGACGGCAGACGCTGGCTGGCACTAGGTTCTCGGCGGCACAACTGGATCACTGCCAATCGATGTTGTCATAAATTCTCTCGACGAACGTGAAGGCGGACGCGGCCGTGTAGAACTGTTCGATCTTGGCCTTGGCGGCGTCGTTGACCTTGATGAGAGAGGAAGGCCGCCAGACGACGTCGGCGAGCGTCACGGAGAGGCCGCGCTCCGTCAGCGCCGACGACAGCTCCTCCAGTCCCTCCGCTGCCGTGACGAACTCGAACTGCGCGTCGGTGCCCTCGCCGCTCGTCGACCCCTCTTCCCCGGCCAGCGCCTCAACGTGCTCGGCGCCCAGCTCGATCGCCAACGACTCCGCCTCGTCCAGACTCTGCGACGGCCCGCGCGCAACCCTGCCCGGTCGACAGCAGTTGAGGGTCGTACGAAGGCACCTCCCCCCCCCCCAGATCCCTACCAATCTAAAATGTCAGAAACCGAGTGCTTTTGCGTCCTACCAGTTCGTTGACCGTAGACACCAAAATAACGCTATTAAACCTCATTTTGATCAAACCGCTCATTTTGATCAAAAGCACATATTTTGACGCACACAGTTTCCATTACATCTCTCGTCCCCCACCCCTCCCACCACTCGGCCTGACCGGACCGGGCTATAGGTACGGTGGCGCGTTGACGAGGGCACGCACTAGGTGGCTGCCGTCGGCGGCGGCGCTCTCGACGACGACGAGCGCCTTCTGTAGGAACGCGTGCTCGCCGCTGGGCGTGGTGGGGTTGCCTGGGAGGAGGGCGAACTCGAGGCCGGTGCCGATCTCCTTGGTGATCTCGAGCAGACGCAGCGCCATCTTCCGCTTCGTCTTCACCTGCTCCGCAGACTTGTAGACGAGGAACAGCGACTTCGCCGGCCCAGACAGGTACAAGCTTTCCGATTTGTGCTCCTCGGAGAGCGTCCTGACCGCTTGGGCGATGAGCTTCTCAAAGGTTTCTTTGCGTATGTGCTGCGAGGTGGCCTCCTTGCAGAGCGTCGCGAGCTGCTTGTTCGTCTCGAGGCTCGCGTTGTGGTTGTTCAAGCGGATGGCGCCGATGACGCGACTTTGGAACTTGTTGATCAGTCTAGACGGACGGTAAGGACGCCGCTCAGCGAGCCAACCGACAGGGCGGGAAGAGAAGAGAGCCAGTCAGTTAGCGCCTACGTGGAGAGGCCTTTGTCCCTGGCCGTCTTCGTTTGCACGATGTTCTGGTAGTGACTGTGGCCCTTGTGCCGGCGCCCACACAGCTCCAGCGGACGCGCTGCCACCAACGGCACGGCAAGACGCGCACGCCGAAACGCCGCCGTGAGCATCGCTCTAGTCCAACAACGCACGCTGCCCAGACACAGCAGAGCACAACTGCACCGATAGGTACCAATTGCCATCTCCGCTCCCCGAACAGGCACCACTGCACTGTCACCATTTATTCAGTAAAAAGTGCCCATCCACAGCCATGTCAGCGAACGGTGCGCTTGAGCAGCGAGGCATTCGAGAGAGCGCACCGGAAAACGTGAGAAACAGACGTACCGCGCCAAGGGAAAGCGGAGATACATATATGGTAGAAGAGCAAGATTTAGAAGATTCGGGCGTTCTCGAGGTGACACCGACACCGATCATCACAGCCAATCTCTCCCTTTCGCCATCAGTCATGCCACACATCCGACCGTTCGAACGGGGAATTGCACAGGCTGTCCCTGTCCGTCTGTCCACCCAAATGTCACGTTTGGAAAGAGAATAGTTGAGCCTAACAAAAACACTCGTCTTCTCGTAAGAAATTTTGTAAAAAAAAGTCCGCGAATAGAGGAGACAGCTCTACAACTCCCATCGCCTGCACATTACTCGGCGACAGATCACTGTACGGGGAAATTACAGCAGGAAAGCGAACAAGAGCGCGTTGAGCAGAATACTTGTCAGTCGGTTAAAGTGACAGTTTCTGTCAGAAGACACCAGAGAAACAGGGGCGTCTCTCGCCATCCAATCCAAGTCGCCCTTCTAGACGAGATGGACGCGCGTGCGCGGGTAGACGACGAACAGAGACAGCTGGAAGCCGGCCAGCAAAGTGCCAATCATATTGGGAATCTGAGAGGAAGAGGGGACGACAGCGTTTCGCTAGGGGAGTGGCCACAAGCGACGCACCTTGATGTAGACGTCCTCGGCGAGGAAGCCGTAGAGGAGCCAGAGACAGGCGACGCTGAAGTTGCCGACGCAGAGCGGAAAGGGCAGGTTTTCGGTCGATTTCGAGCGAACGACGTCCCTCTAAACGGCGGCGGAGTGGGGTGGGGGCGCGGGCGTGGACGCGAGCAGGAAAAAGCGCACGAGCACGGCCATGGGCGCGGCGTAGCCGAAGACGCTGACGACGACGCAGACGACGCCGAGATTGGAGAGGACGCGCTCCCAGTTCTCCGCCTCGACGTTCGTCGTCCAAAAGAGCATGGCGGCGATCAGCGCGCAGACGGCCGTGATCTGCTGCTTGATGGAGCGCTAAAAGGCGGGGGGGGGGCGCTGAAGACGGACCAGCCACCGCGGGGGTGGGTGGCGCGTAGCGTACCCGCTTGCGCGTGTGCACGTAGTAGAAGGCGAGGTAGATGCATTGGAGTACGGAGCCGGGCCCGTTCACCTGCACGATGCTCTGGTCGCCCTTGAGGAGGCCGTAGCGCAGCCAGAACGTGTTGCCCAGCACCGCGACCACGAACGGCGCCGACGAGACGCCGTCGCTCGAGCCGCGGTTGATGATGTGCCGACAGATGGGTCTGAGAGGCGAGCGAGCGAGCGAGCGAGTCTGCGCTGCGACCGGCGCTTGCGCGAGTGCGTACATGCCGCAGAGTAGGACGGCGATATTGCAGAGGACGGCGCAGACGGAGACGACGTCGAGCAGACTCGCGCCCAGCGCACCCTCCACCGCCGACAGAGCCGCCGCAGCCTCCACCACTGAGACGACAACGGGCACAACGGCGACTAACTAACGAGCGAACGTCAAAAAGATCGCACTCTCACTGGGTGATCAGGCGGGCTGGGGCAGGGGCAGCAGGTGGGCACTCGGCAGCGGCAACGACCGTGCCAAGCTCTACACCAATGAGAACCCATTCCCCAGTTGCAATTGCAAGTACGTGGAACCAATCAATCAACGCGTCAACGGCGCAAGGTTCTAACTTTACTCTTTACTACACGCCACAGGACAAGAGCACGTGCGCAGTCATAAGCTGCTCGCGTCGAAAGAGACTTCCGTGATTCTGATCAGAGTGATCTCGTCGCGATGAACTGAAAGGAGTGAACGTGAAGTGACTGCCAGGAATGCTGTTCGCTGCGGTCGAACGCCGCGCACCGTAGACATACAAGCACAGAGACACACACGCACGGGGGCGAACGGAAGGGAGTTGTGCCAAAGCGAAGACGCGCTTACAAGTGAGGTGGCGCATCTTGGACTTGGACTTGTAGTGGAATATGGGCTCGGCGTTCGAGAGGGTCTTCTCGATGACCAGGCCGCCCACTCTCACCAATCCCCTCCTGCAACAAGCGGCGCGCGACCTCGGCTCACGCGCGTCACATTGCCGCCTGTGTTGCTCACTCAAGTAGGGGCTGTCCAAAGACCGTGAAGTCCGCGCCGCCCACCATCAGCACCTAGACGACTCTGTCGACATTGCGGCGGCCGGCGCCTCGACGACAGCAAACGGTCACCTTCTCCGCGAGGATGCGCTCCCCGATGGCGAGCGGCCGGTCGTGTCTCAGGCAGACGATGTCGTTTTCGGTGACCTGCAGTCGTCGCGAACGCGCGCTTAGGGCGCTTCCAAGGAACGCGAACGCAGACCACAACACGAGACGCGCGCACCTTGAACTGCGTGGCCCCCAGCTGAATGACCGCGAACAGCCTCTGGGGGCGCTCGGACACGGCACGCTCCACTTGGGTCTTCACTGCAAGAGGAAAGCGCGTCGTTGCTACACACACAGGAGCCACTGCTCGAGCGAGGCGCACCGAGCTCGGGAATCATCTTGGCACCCTGGACAGGCGGCCGCCTTTCGCGCTCGATCTTCGCAGCGCGTCGCTGCATGATGCGCACACAACGGCTAGAGCCCACTCGAGGCAATGAACCGACCGAGCGGCAAGACAAGCGCACAGCCGCGCGCGAGCCCCACATTCTCAATCGACCTTTCTCAGCTCGGCCGCAAAGCAAACGTCTCGCGATACGAAAACTTATCACTAGGACCAATAGCCTTGCCTCAGCACATTTATTCGGCAGCAATCGCCGCTCACCACAGTCATGAAGCGGTGCTGTCAGTGTCCAACTATTGAAGAACGTGTTCGTCATTTGGTACTCGTCGTGTCACTGCGCCCTGATTTTCTGAAGACACTCTCTTGCTGGCCTGCGACTGCGGAACCTGGAGCCAGTCGCGCGTAAAGCTCCTCGAAGCGCAGCCTTTCGGCCGGCTCGAGGCCTTCCAGTAGCGCGTCGACGTCGAGAGGCGCGCCGGCCGCCGTGAGCTGACGGTCGAGCTCCGCTTCCTTCACCTCCTCTAGCCGGGTACGCTCCACCGCCGCGCTCACCACCTCCAAGTAGGCATCCGCCGACGGCCCCTCTCTAAACGACGCCGCCATCAGAGTCATTCGACCGTCGTCGGCAGCGGCTCTGCTCACTCCTCAGGCAGTGGGGGGTGCCCAGAAGGCGGTGCGAGGTTTGGGGGATCGCGAGTCGTGGCGTCCTGCTGCTGACGGACGCAGCGCTCGTAGAAGCGCTCGGAGCACTGCTCGTGCGCGGCGCTGCGGAAGCAGCGCACCGAGCAGTAGGCGGCGTTGCAGCGCGGACACGCGTAGCAGCCGGACCGCTCGGCGCAGAACGCGCACGCGTCGGACGGCGACGGCGACGTTCCCTCGGACTGCATGCCGCTTGCCGCCACCGACGGACCAGCTAGACTGTCTGTGAAACAGAACAAGTCTCGACTAATTAATTAGTCGCAGAACGGTCTTTCGCATAATATCCTAGCACGAATGCACAGCCAACAAAAGCAAGAGAACCGAATGTACAACAGGCCTTCATTGGACGGACCACAGAAGGTACACATAAAGGGCAACAATTGACGTGGAGTGCGTGCGAGGGGGTCACTGGCGTTGGAGATGAGAGGGAGGCGGCGGCTGGTGCGCTGCGTAGGAGACGGACTGCTGCGCGGTCGTCTGGACGTAGACGCGCTGCTGCTGCGGCTGCTGCTGCAGGCCGGGGGCGGCGGCGGCTGCGACGCGCGCGCCGGCCGGGGCCGCGTATTGCTTCTGGAGCAGAGGCTGCAACTGGTGCGTGAAGCGCTTCACCGGCGTCGGCCCTGTCGACTGGGAGCCCGTCGAGCTGGTCGACGCCACAAACCGGGACGCCTGCTAGTGCCGCAAGGAGCGTCTCGCGCTGGTCGGTCGGAAGCGCGCACGCACCGAACTCTGTAGAATGGGTTGCGGAGTGCCAATCGCGGGTCTAGGCGGCGTCGGCGAACTTTGAGACGAAGCGGTCGAGACGACTCCAAGCGCGGACGGCCGCGCGTGCGCGGTCGCCATGTGATTCGTCAGACCCACGGGTGTCTTGTACGCCTTGCTGCAGAGGTGGCACCGATGCGGCTTGCTGAACCAATCATTCATCGTCAGTGACGACGAATGCGTATCATGGCAAACGAGAGAACGGACTGCGTGACGCCCGTCGAGCTAGAGGACGAGCCGGTCGAGGCGGACTTGGTGGGGACCGCTTGATGCGAGAAGTGGTAGTGGTACTGGGCGCCGCTGAGGTGCTTGTACTTCTTGTTGCAGCCCTCGGCGGGACACTTGAAGCGACGCTCCTGCTCGTTGTACGCGAAGAACTCGGCCCTGAAGTCGTCTCTAGGCCGCTGTCTGGCCGTCAGCACGCAGCGACGCGACGCACGGCAGCGAGCTGTAGGCGTCCTGCCAGTCGGCGCCGGCCAGCTCCGTCTGCTGCAGCAGCGGCCGGACGAGTCGCTCTGCAGCCTCCTCGTAGCCGGTCGTCGCGCGCTTCGCCGCCGGCGCCGTCGTCGGTGTCGGCTTGCCCGGTGCCGCGCCTGCCGCCCCGGCTGGTGGCGCCGCTGCACCAGCAGGTGCCTGCTGCGCTGCTGCAGACGAGGTCGCGCTCACACTTGGCGAGAGATGCTGCACCGGCGTCGGCGTGCGAGCAGAGGGTGTCGGAGTCGCCGGCGTCGGCGCAACGGAGGGCCATTGCCGCTTGCGTCGGTTTATAGAGCATACGGTCGGCTCGACCTTGACTGGCTTCGCCTTCTCCGCCGGCAGCTTCGGAAAGACCCTGTATATGCAGCTCAGAGGGATGCAGGGAGCCAGCTGCTGACTCTGCTGCCTCTTTAGATCCTCTTCACCGTCCTCTGCAACCGATCGGACCAACCAATCAGCACACAGGGAAACAAGATAAACAGCACAGCACCAATATGCGTCTCTTCAATGTGTTGAATCAGCTCCGCCGTAGTCCCAAAGGTTAGTTCGCACCGATCAAACTTGCAAATGTTTTGAAAAAACAGCGACATCGTGCACGACAACGAAATTGCGGGTAAATAAAGGCACCGGACGGGATACGTACGTACAATATGGAGGCAGAGTTAGGAGCAGTTTTGCTCACCATCATGGGCTTTCGTAGACTCACCACAAAACAGGTACCTAAAAAACTCCTTGCTGCATTGTAGAAGCAAGACCAGTGGACAGGGTCGCGAGTGTCCTTTTTATATTAGCAAAACGACGTTTCAGCCGCTACACAACAGCAGGCCTACTTTCTCAAGCAATCACAGAGAGGCAGAGCAACCTCTGCTGCATTGCCAACAGACAACGTGCTTTAGTAATCAGGGTGTACGCGTCAGCGTACAACCCTAATATGTGACGACTTGCGCGCGCGAGAATTCGGATTTTCGATCGCCTATAACTTTTGATTGCCTGAACCGATTTGGTCGCGTTATGGCTCAAAAGAAGCGCACTCATCGGGAGACCGTACGCGCCACAGCGCGTTTCAATACTATTGCGCGTTAAGGGGAAACGCCCAAAAAGGTTTTGGAATAGTGACTTTTTTTTTCTTGTTCTCCACCCAGTTTTTGGAGCACCACTCGCGAGCACCTTGGGCAATTGTGATGAAACTTGGCATGTGTAGCCGACCCATGATGGCAATTTTGCGTACCAAAGGAATCGTCTCTGCGTCCTACCAAACTTGAGATATCGCCGATTTTATGCGTTTTTTCGGACATAGTCGTTTTTTTGGGGTGGTTTCCACCAAGAGTAAATCTCGAAAAAGTGCCCAATTAACCCCCAATTTTTTTTTGATTTCCTTGAACAGTTTCTTATGGGAAGTCTATACCAAGCCACTGAACCCAAATCTTGATCACTGATAATGAGATATTAGTGATCAAAAATCTCAGCCAAAAGTTCCGTACCCTATAGGCTCTTTAACGGTGCATCGCAGAGCTTCGCTATAATGGGGAAAGTTGCTTGCCCAGACATGATCTAGACCACTGTCAACATTTGAACCAAATTGGACGCACCAAAATACCTCCCCCCATTATACCAATAATGGAAATTGGCAATATTTTGGTGTGGTTACGTCGGAGGGCATTAACATCAATAATAAAGTTGATTGCCCTTCGATGGCGAACATTTCATTCCTTGAAGTCAACATGATCTGACGCACCAAAATATTTTCACTTCCGGAATAATCGATAAATATCGATATGGGTAGGTCGGATCACTTTGGCTAAAACACGAAAGTTGACCGCCTGCACGTGTAGATCATTTTGATTCTTTATACCACTATGCTCCAACGAACCAATATGGCACTGCAGAAGTGCACGCACGCACGCACACCGTCAAATGGGCTGCTTCGCAAGAAACTTGATGTGAGTACGTCGCATCACTTCGGCTAAAACACAAAAGTTGACCGCCTAGTTATTGCGATCATTTTGATTCTTTACATCACTACGCTACGATGCAGAAATATAGCACAACTGCACGCGCACGCACGCACGCACGCACACACACACATAATTTACCAGCAACCACAAGTTCCGATGCTCTATAGGCTCTTAAACAGTGCATGACAGAGCTTCGCTATAATGTGAAAGTTGATTGCCCAAACAGATGTTGACTAGCTGCAGCAGTTGGACAATATTTGGACGCACCAAAATGCTTTCCCCGTTATAGCAAAACCGGGAAATGGCGATATTTTGGTGTGGTTAGGTCGAAGAGACTTGACATCAATAATAAAGATGATCTCCTTTTGATGTACAAGATTACATTCCTTAGAGTCAAGAGGCTCTGATGCACCAAAATATTTTCACTTTCAGAAAAGGGAGGAATATTGCCAAAAGGCGCCTATTGTTGAGCACAGGGGAGACAGCCCTTTTAGCAGCCACTACACGTACACGGCCTGGGTGCAGGACGGTCAACTCAGGCAAGTCCAAGTGGGTGAACGTCGACGACTCCACAGTCAGCCCAAGCAGGGCGTTCCCCGCCGGACTTCCAGGCATGGCACTGCTCCTCCTACAGTCATCTGAATAGCCAAACCATTAGGTTGCGGTGCACATTCTCTCTCTTCTGCTGCTGGACTGGCCATAGTACTCCACCTTGCATCATTTCGTGAAATGCACGTCCGTAGCACGCCACATTCATGCGTACCTATGTACATACGGCAGGCACATACATACACGTTACCCAAAAATATTATCCGCAGTGGCTTCTGTTTGTAGTTTCTCTGCATGCCGTGCCATTTGCTGATACGTCATCCTGCTTGGTATCATTTGCATGACAATCAGTTGTGCACAACTTTGGTCAACGAAAAATACATGAGTACCTATTTTCAATCCACATGCTCACATTCTATACGATGAATGTCACTGTCTCCTACTGCACTCGAGGGATTCTACCAAACACGCTACATATGTCATACATGGTACATATGTCGTGCGTGCGCGCGTATGTGCATGCATGTGTGCGTGCGTGCCTGAGTGCGTGCGGGTGCCTGTATAGGTTTGATGCATCGATGTTTGTCTTACGAAAAAACACTGTATTAAGGAAAAATTTGCAGGTGGCTGCAAAAAAAGGTGAATATGTGACGCTCTTTTGTTGGAGCCCAGTTTGAAAAAGAGGGGTATCAATTAAGGCATGCCTCATTTATGTATAGCCACTTACGCTTTGCAGCTGATCAACTTCAGTTTGAACAAACCGGGTATAAAAACCAAACCAAACGCTGCAACACGTCACATATTCGGCATTTTTTTGTGTGAGCTCACTCACACAGAACGCAACGGCAATCCTTTCACATCTCATCTATCTCTGGTCATTACCATCAACCTGGCACAGCCAAAGTTCCTACCTAAATAATAATCGCACCTTGCTAACATTTGTGAGACGTGGATTGCCACTGCAGTTCAGTTAGTGATGTGTAGGTATACATACGGTACTGGCTCCATTCGTCATTCCCCTTTTTGGCATTTCACCCAAACGCACTGCTCCTATACAACGTGCTTGCGTGCGTACGTGCGTGCGTGCGTGCGTGCGTGCGTGCGTGCGTGCGTGCGTGCGTGCGTGCGTGCGTGCGTGCGTGCGTGCGTGCGTGCGTGCGTGCGTTCGTGCATGCGTGCACATAAAGATGCGACCACAGAAGGTACACATAAAGGGCAACAATTGACGTGGAGTGCGTGCGAGGGGGTCACTGGCGTTGGAGATGAGAGAGAGGCGGCGGCTGGTGCGCTGCGTAGGAGACGGACTGCTGCGCGGTCGTCTGGACGTAGACGCGCTGCTGCTGCGGCTGCTGCTGCAGGCCGGGGGCGGCGGCGGCTGCGACGCGCGCGCCGGCCGGGGCCGCGTATTGCTTCTGGAGCAGAGGCTGCAACTGGTGCGTGAAGCGCTTCACCGGCGTCGGCCCTGTCGACTGGGAGCCCGTCGAGCTGGTCGACGCCACAAACCGGGACGCCTGCTAGTGCCGCAAGGAGCGTCTCGCGCTGGTCGGTCGGAAGCGCGCACGCACCGAACTCTGTAGAATGGGTTGCGGAGTGCCAATCGCGGGTCTAGGCGGCGTCGGCGAACTTTGAGACGAAGCGGTCGAGACGACTCCAAGCGCGGACGGCCGCGCGTGCGCGGTCGCCATGTGATTCGTCAGACCCACGGGTGTCTTGTACGCCTTGCTGCAGAGGTGGCACCGATGCGGCTTGCTGAACCAATCATTCATCGTCAGTGACGACGAATGCGTATCATGGCAAACGAGAGAACGGACTGCGTGACGCCCGTCGAGCTAGAGGACGAGCCGGTCGAGGCGGACTTGGTGGGGACCGCTTGATGCGAGAAGTGGTAGTGGTACTGGGCGCCGCTGAGGTGCTTGTACTTCTTGTTGCAGCCCTCGGCGGGACACTTGAAGCGACGCTCCTGCTCGTTGTACGCGAAGAACTCGGCCCTGAAGTCGTCTCTAGGCCGCTGTCTGGCCGTCAGCACGCAGCGACGCGACGCACGGCAGCGAGCTGTAGGCGTCCTGCCAGTCGGCGCCGGCCAGCTCCGTCTGCTGCAGCAGCGGCCGGACGAGTCGCTCTGCAGCCTCCTCGTAGCCGGTCGTCGCGCGCTTCGCCGCCGGCGCCGTCGTCGGTGTCGGCTTGCCCGGTGCCGCGCCTGCCGCCCCGGCTGGTGGCGCCGCTGCACCAGCAGGTGCCTGCTGCGCTGCTGCAGACGAGGTCGCGCTCACACTTGGCGAGAGATGCTGCACCGGCGTCGGCGTGCGAGCAGAGGGTGTCGGAGTCGCCGGCGTCGGCGCAACGGAGGGCCATTGCCGCTTGCGTCGGTTTATAGAGCATACGGTCGGCTCGACCTTGACTGGCTTCGCCTTCTCCGCCGGCAGCTTCGGAAAGACCCTGTATATGCAGCTCAGAGGGATGTGGCAGTGGCTTCTGTTTGTAGTTTCTCTGCATGCCGTGCCATTTGCTGATACGTCATCCTGCTTGGTATCATTTGCATGACAATCAGTTGTGCACAACTTTGGTCAACGAAAAATACATGAGTACCTATTTTCAATCCACATGCTCACATTCTATACGATGAATGTCACTGTCTCCTACTGCACTCGAGGGATTCTACCAAACACGCTACATATGTCATACATGGTACATATGTCGTGCGTGCGCGCGTATGTGCATGCATGTGTGCGTGCGTGCCTGAGTGCGTGCGGGTGCCTGTATAGGTTTGATGCATCGATGTTTGTCTTACGAAAAAACACTGTATTAAGGAAAAATTTGCAGGTGGCTGCAAAAAAAGGTGAATATGTGACGCTCTTTTGTTGGAGCCCAGTTTGAAAAAGAGGGGTATCAATTAAGGCATGCCTCATTTATGTATAGCCACTTACGCTTTGCAGCTGATCAACTTCAGTTTGAACAAACCGGGTATAAAAACCAAACCAAACGCTGCAACACGTCACATATTCGGCATTTTTTTGTGTGAGCTCACTCACACAGAACGCAACGGCAATCCTTTCACATCTCATCTATCTCTGGTCATTACCATCAACCTGGCACAGCCAAAGTTCCTACCTAAATAATAATCGCACCTTGCTAACATTTGTGAGACGTGGATTGCCACTGCAGTTCAGTTAGTGATGTGTAGGTATACATACGGTACTGGCTCCATTCGTCATTCCCCTTTTGGCATTTCACCCAAACGCACTGCTCCTATACAACGTGCTTGCGTGCGTACGTGCGTGCGTGCGTGCGTGCGTGCGTGCGTGCGTGCGTGCGTGCGTGCGTGCGTGCGTGCGTGCGTGCGTGCGTTCGTTCGTGCATGCGTGCGTGCGTGTGTGCGTGCGTGCGTGCGTGCGTGCGTCTTCATAGTGGTCCTTGTGCAAGATCCTGGGGTCCCTCCTGCCTGTCTCGCAACCATTCATTCAGTCATGCGACATATGTGAATGTGGGGTGTTCCAGTCCAGTTAGGTCCTATAATTGCCACTGCTCCTTTCTATGCACGCGAACACGAAAAAATGCCGAATATGTGACGTGTTGCAGCGTTTGGTTTGGTTTTTCGGTTTGTTCAAACTGAAGTTGATCAGCTGCAAAGCGTAAGTGGCTATACATAAATGAGGCATGCCTTAATTGATACCCCTCTTTTTCAAACTGGGCTCCAACAAAAGAGCGTCACATATTCACCTTTTTTTGCAGCCACCTGCAAATTTTTCCTTAATATACATAGAAGATGTACGGTATCGTCGGTATGCACGTATTGAGTGAAGTGAAACATGGCATGCACATAATTTATCAGGGTGTACGCGTCAGCGTACAACCCTAATATGTGACGACTTCTCAATGCGGCTTTTTGAATTTTCGATCGCCTATAACTTTTAATTGCTTGAACGGATTTGGACGCGTTATAGCTCAAACGAACCGCCTTCTTCTGGGGCATCGAACGGGCCATAACGCGTTTCCTTGTTTTGCTGCAAAGGGGCGATACCTCCAAAAATGTTGTGAAACCGCGGGTTTTTTTTTTCGTGTTCTCTGCCAATTTTTTGGACCGCCGCTCCTGAACGCCGCTAGCGATTGGGCTGAAACTTGGCATGGATACGCAGTCTATGGTGGCAATTTCTACCTCAAATGCATTTGCTCCTAGTTGCTTCCAGTCTTGAGTTATGGCCGATTTTGCCCGATTTTTTGGACATAGCCGTTTTTTCGGCTAAAACTTTGTTAGCTATAGGCGCTTCAACCGCTCATCGGAGAGATTCGCTATAATGGTGAAAGTTGACCGCCCAGACATGTAGCATTTCACTTTCAGCAAATCAGGTCGCTCCGACTTCCATGTCGCCATAGCCGAATTTTTTTGATAGTTCCGACAAGAGTAAAACTCCAAAAAATGCCCAGTAAACCCCCAATTTTTCTTCGATTTTCGGGAACAATAGGTCAAGGGGAGTCCTCGGTAAGTCAATGTTTTGAAATTCCGTCACTGGATAATGAGATATGAGCTCCTGAACCTTCAAAAAATGATTTTTTGAATATTATTTTTTTAATAATTGTTTTGTTAAAGTAATCAGGATGAAAGTTTGCAAGCATACGCTGTATACAATCAGAAATTAATCCCCCAAATGGATTCTTTCTAAATGCCCACAAACTTGAGATCTGGAACACTTAGTGACGTTGGGTCTTGGACAACCAATCGAGAGGTCGCGGGTTCGACTCCCGCTGGCGTCTCTGCCATCTCCTGAAAACCAATCAATACTGCGTTACCCCAATGTCCTTTCCTGCTCCACCCATGTTGTTCCCACGACTCACCCTACATTTTTTCAGTTTTTTTTTTCGTTTTTCTATTCAGATGTTAAAGATTTTTTTTGGCTGATTTTATCAAAGCAGTGAACATCAAGTGCTTTTGGGATGTGCACTCTCATGTGCAACCTCACAAGGTGCGCATGCATTCACGCACACGCATGCACGCACGCACGCATGCACGCACGCGCGCACGCGCGCATGCACGCACTCTCGCACGCACGCACTCACGCACGCACGCACGCACCGACGCACGCACGCACTGACGCACGTCCGCACTCTCGCACGCACGTCCGCACTCTCGCACTCACACACCAACGCACGCATGCACGCCCGCACGCCCGCACTCTCGCATGCACGCACTCTCGCACGCACGCATGCACGCACGCACGCACACACCGACGCACGCACGCACGCCCGCACGCACGTCCGCACTCTCGCACTCACACACCAACGCACGCACGCGCGCCCGCACTCTCGAAAGCACGCACTCTCGCACGCACGCACGCACGCACGCACGCACGCACCGACGCACGCACGCACTGACGCACGTCCGCACTCTCGCACGCACGTCCGCACTCTCGCACTCACACACCAACGCACGCATGCACGCACGCACGCACGCAGGCACGCACTCTCGCACGCACGCACGCACGCACGCACGCACGCACACACCGACGCACGCACGCACGCCCGCACTCACGTCCGCACTCTCGCACTCACACACCAACGCACGCATGCGCGCCTTGCGGGCACTCTCGCACTCTCACCCGCGCTCTCGCGCGCGCGCACGCACGCACGCACGCACGCACGCACGCACGCACGCACGCACGCACTCTCGCACTCACGCACGCACGCACGCACCGACGCACGCACGCACTGACGCACGTCCGCACTCTCGTACGCACGGCCGCGCTCTCTCACTCACACACCAACGCATGCACGCACGCCCGCACTCTCACATGCACGCACTCTCGCACACACGCACGCACGCACGCACGCACGCACGCACGCCCGCACTCTCGCATGCACGCACTCTCGCATGCACGCACGCACGCACGCACGCACGCACGCACGCACGCACTCACTCACGCACGCCGTACTTGACCACTATCTTGGACGCGTAGGACGCGTCCCCAAAGAGCATGCTGATGGTGGTGGCGTCCTCGTGGTCAGGCTTGGGGTAACGAGCGCGTCATGCGCCACTCCCTGGTGTTCAGTCCCTGATTCTGTCACTTGAAGAGTTGCAGCACGTCCTTGGTGTCCGAGACGTTGCCCAGGAAGGAAGGTGTTTGTAAAGAAATTCTACAGTTTTGAACCTGTACACTGTAAACATTTTTTATTTAATACGACTTTTTGGCTACGACATAGTCAGGAAGTGCCTATTTACACATTATTTAGGTACACTTTTTTTCCTTCTGACACCCTTTCCCTTTTCCTTCAAATCTGCTTACCCCCAGAATGGTCTCGGACGTCCCCCCCACTTCAAAAAACCGGTTACATGTGGTACTGCGGTAGGGAAACTGACGCCCCTGGTGTGGGTGCCCCTTGTTGGCACCCAAAATCAGTGCACGCGTGGTGCACATTTTGTACATATTAATACAAAAAACACTGTATTAAGGAAAAATTTGCAGACAGCTGCAAAAAAGGGGAATATGTGACTTCCATAGACAGAAGTTGAGCTTGAAAAGATAAAAATGGTATTCGCGCATTGCTGAAGTCCACTTTGAAAAAAGATTGTATAAGAGCATTGCAGTGGAGTCCACTTTGAAAAACGATTGTATCTCTTTGAACTGCGTCAGTCCCATACGGGACGCCCACGTATGTCCGTTTTCCGTCGCAAGGTTCTCGCCACCGTCGCAAGCGGGTAACTTTACCATGGTGGAATTTTACCAAGTATGTAGTTCCTTGTATGTGGTTCCTTGTGTGTATGGGATACAAGTATGTGAAAATTTTTGCACTCCGTGGTACATTTTTAGGCATGGACATACAAGGTGAAAATTGTACCATCGATGTTCGGATCTTTGTATGTAGACATACATGTATGTGTCACGTGTGGATTGAAAAATGGTGCGTTCATTTCGGGCATTTGTTTATGCATGACGCTGTCTGTGTACACTGGGGCATATAATTGGTTCGGAAAAACAAAGCAGAAAAAAAACAAAGTTCTTGTACCCTAACGCCGCGGTATTCTTTGTGCGTCGGAGCGTGAGGGGCAGTGCTCAGTGCTGCTTGTATGGCCGACCACCGTGCCATATGTTTTTGGTTATTTTTTGCTGGGCGCTGTGCCATATGTTTTTGGTTATTTTTTGCTGGGCGCTGCCGCGCATTAAATAGACCAATAAAAGCGGCTAGCGACTGCCGCGTACCGGCGAGCAGAGGCGCTTCCCTCAGCGCCAGTGTTAAGAGCTGCTTGTACCGCTGCCCTTGCCACCGTGCCATATGGTTCTCGGTGCTGCCGCGCGCGCAATAAATAGTCCAATAAAGGGCGGCAAGCGGCACCCGCTTACCCGCGCCGGTGGGGGAACCACAGCCAGTTTCACTGCATCCACCGACTGTGCATCTAACTGAAAGCTGAAAGCCGGTCCAACAGCCACAGTGGTACTGTTATTTAGAAGACGTTGTGTGCCTTATAATTACCGACTGACTTCCGTGGTTATTTCAGTGCGGAATTTTTATGCTTCACGATTACATCATCGTAAGTGCTCCCGTTTCTTTGTTGTTGTTGTTGTGTTTTGTTTTTGTTGTTTTTTGTTGAGTCATTTGTGTGACCGCGCGGAATGAGCACGACGACCGAGAAAGACAACCACTGAGCCGTTCTGATCTGAATCATGGAAGAAAAGGAAGGTTGGTTCGGTTTAATATATATTTTTTAAACTTCGATTTCAAACCTTTCGTTTGTTTGAAAGTTTGAATTAAAAATTATGAAAGTCTCAAATTATAGAGGAAACTACGTTCAGACGACTGTGGCACAGTGCGAGAAAAAGGATTCGTCGCGACGCTGTGCATGCAACCGGCGCTGCCGTCTTCGCCTCCAGCAGAAGCGAACATGCCAGCGCAACAGACGGGGGGGACGGAAGTGGGGGGCGCGACTGACGGGCGCGTCGGCGGCGGCGGAGGCAACTGCGCCGACTCTGTGGAAGGCGTAGCGGCGCCGCCTATAGACGCGCAGTCGGCGGGCGGGGCAGCGGCAGCGCAGCTGCCGCTACGCGACAGGCCGACAACGGCGGGCAGCAGCGAAGAGGTTAGCGACGTCGGCGCAGCTGCGGCGACGCGCACAGGACGGGCCTTTCAGCTCCGAAAGGCGCCTATTGGCTGCGACGGCGAAGCGACTGAGGCCACACCTTCTCAGGCGGCTACGGTGATTTTTCGACGTTCTACTGGTGCATTCTTTTTAACATACTGACTATTGTTTGCTTTTAGTCTCATGGGACGGACGGCGGTGATGACGCGCAGCTCGTCATCGATGAGCAGGGCAGCGGCGGCAACGGGCCAGCCGACGGCGCCAACGCCGATGACGGCGGCAACGACGACGCCACCGACGGGCAGGGCGCGGACGCGGACGCTGACGACGGCGGTGCTGACGGCTTGGGCGAGCCCGCCTCGGGCGCTGACGGTTCGGCCGAGGCCGCGGGCGCCATTGACTTGCACGGCGCCGACGACGGGCATGGCGCTGACGACGACGCCGACGACGGACATGGCGCTGACGACGGGCGTGGCGCTGACGACGACGCTGACGACGGCGCTTACGTCGACGCGGGCGAGGCACGACGACGCGACAATCGTGAGGACACTGGAGGATAGTTGCGTTCCTTGCAAACACGCGTACATGTGTTATAGGGATCCAAGGTGCGCCTTCCGGAGACGAATGGGCTGGGCCAGCGAGTGTCGAGCAGGGGGAACGTGGCATCAGACAGACGCGCGCTCTGCGCTGGCCAACGAAGCCGAGCGAAAGTAGCATTTACGACGGACCGTTGGACTTCAAGTACGCTGTTTGTGCAGAAATGTATCTCGCTTTCGTAAGCCACATACATGGTCTCACAGTTGCTGTTGCAGTGTGACAGGAGAGGACGAATCGGCGGCAAACGAGGACGAATCGGCGGCAAACACTTCGTTCAGCCATCGCCACCCCGTTCGGGCGAACAAACGCCGCAGTTCCGACAATAGCGTCCAGTGTACGTCCATTTCAATTCTATGCAATGTGAAGTGACTTAGTGCGCGTTCTACAGGGGCCCCTGACGACAAGGACATACATCGTGCCAAGGAATACGCCAAACACCTCCGACCGCCGGACGGCTGCGACCTGTTGAAAACGCCTGTCGACGACGCCCTCGACCAGGTGTGCACCCAATGATCCGTTCCCTTCGCTCTCTCCTCTCCCCTTGTTCGCTAAACGGAAGTTGTTACAGGTTATTACCAAATTGGGCGCGGAGAGGGGGTGGAACAGACCACACTTTGTGGGGTCTGCTCTTGAAGTCACCACCTTTGAGTCTTTTGTTGACTTCAAGGGGCGGGGAGCGGGAATGCCACTAGAGGGACGACTCGTTGCCATGTGGCCCAAGGATCCAACAACAGAGGAGGACGAAATGCGCCTCTCCTACGCCATTGAGATCGTCCGATACGGTTCAACCAAAGTGGTCAGTGTCACAGTTCCGAGCGTACGAAATGCCGCAGCCGTACCCACGTTGTTTCAGTTTTGGTTTCATCACAGTCGCGTGTTTCTTCGCATCGACGAACCGAAGAAAACTGCGACCGCCAAAAGAGACACCAGCGGAAAGAAGAGAGAGGAACGAGTCGGGCGGCGCGCCATCTGTGCTGCGCTGCGACAGCCGCGCATCCTGTGGTGCAACGTCGTCGACGCGAAAGGGGCCAATGCCGCAATTCTGCTGGTGGACAAGCTGTCCGACTGTGCCATCGTTGCTGACTGTAGGCAACTGCCAGACCGGGACCGGACCACAGCGTACGTTCCGAGCACTGTGCGCCTCCTGCCGGTGGCCGAAATCGCCGCCATCTGGGCTCCAGGAGACGTTCTCATCTGCGACGCAAAGTTCGCGTTAATGTGCTTAACTTCAACGTATGTACCACACACACGGGTCGCCTACATCCCTGTTCAGCACGGGCGTGAGCCGCATGAAGAAGAACTTGGGCGTCGTCACGAATAAGCGCACCTCGAAGGACGAATTTCGCGCTGACGTGGAGGCCGGTGCACCTCGTCGTCGCAGAAAG
>JASAMY010000501.1:0-22498 GCA_030248085.1 Paralinhomoeus sp. GSCO2_6 | reverse complement strand
AACATGAAGGGGCCGATCCGCGTGCAGATGACCAACTGGGCGGGAGAGCGCGAGGCGGGCATCGACGGCGGAGGCATCTTTAGGTGCGTTTTTGTTTCGGTATTTTTGGAAAATTGGTTTTTGATTTTTCGAAATTTCAGAGAATTCCTGTCGGAGCTGCTGAAGGAGGCGCTGCGCACAGATCGCGGCCTCTTCCAGGCGACCAAGGCCGACGGGCTACTGTATCCCAACCATCTAGCCGCGGCCGTCTATGACAACTATCGCGAGCACTTCTATTTCGTCGGAAGGGTTGTCGGCAAGGTGCGTGCGTGCGTGCCCCTGCGTGACGCCACAGAGAAAAGCGAAGCGCATTGCAGCTGATCTACGAGTTCCAACTAACGGAGGCGCGTTTCGCGCCCTTTTTCCTGGCGAAGCTCACCTCCAGGTCCCTGGCCGCCGACATGCACCACTTGAAGTCGCTCGACCCCGAGATGTACAGGTGGGGGTGTGCGTACGTGCGTGCGTGCGCGCGTGTGTGCGCGCCCGCGTGCTTGAAGGTGTGCGCGCGTGCGTGCGTGCGTAGGTGCGTGCGTGTCTATGTGAAGGGCGTCTTATCTCCAGGTCTCTGCTAAACGTCAAGAACGCCGCCACCCCGAAAGAGGTGGACGATCTGGACTTGGACTTCTCCGTCGTCGTCGACACGCTAGGACAGTACACGGTGCGCGGCTGCATTTCGTATAGTTTTTGGCATGCTTTTTTTAATTTTGTCGATTTTTCGCAGAAAGTCGACCTGAAGCCCAACGGCCAGGAGACGCGGGTGACGTTCGAGACCCGACTCGAGTACGTGCACCTTTTCGCCGACTTCTACCTCAATCGACAGGTTCGTAGTGGGCGGTACTATTTTAAAACACAGAAGCGCGCCGGTACGAGTGAATCTCTTGGTCTAGTCTGCGAGTGCTCACAGTGTATTCTGTGGATCTCCTCACATCTGGGGGA
This sequence comes from Paralinhomoeus sp. GSCO2_6, assembly GCA_030248085.1. Taxonomy (NCBI): domain Eukaryota; kingdom Metazoa; phylum Nematoda; class Chromadorea; order Monhysterida; family Linhomoeidae; genus Paralinhomoeus; species Paralinhomoeus sp. GSCO2_6. Next base: position 21,523 of record JASAMY010000501.1, on the reverse strand, counting down.
CATACATGTAACTGGGGGCCCCAGCCGAAATTTTTGCCCCTACCCAGCCCCCCCCCCCCCAGACCCCCCAAAATTTTCCTGAAGTTTTCTAACTTGTCTGCAATTATAAAAAGGAGTGTACTTTTTCGTCTTTTTTAGTGTTTTTTTCCTTAAACAGCTAAACAACTTTATTTATAGCCTATTTTAACGCATTTTTGACATTTTTTGGCTAAAAGGTGCCTATTTAGACATTATTTACGTTTATTGCGTACCCCCGCCCCCACCCCCCAGAATGGTCTCCGACCCTTCCACCCCCCCCCCACTTCAAAAACCCGGTTACATGTACATGCTGGGGGAGGGCTGACGATGCTGCATAAGTTGTGGGTCGTGGTGTTGTTCAGCTGCGGCTCGCGTCGGCGGCGTTCGTGGAGGGCGTGGGCGAGGTGGTGGACGTGGACTGGCTGGGCATGTTCGACTGCGCCGAGCTCTCCACCCTGCTGTCCGGGGCCGAGCACGCCGACGTCGACGTCGTTGACATGCGCGATCACTGCCGGTGAGTGTCCGAGGGGGGGACAGGGGGCATCAGCTGACGACCCCCCGGTTCTCGCAGATACGCCCCCCAAGGAGTGGGCGACGGCGACGCGACGGTAGAGAGGTTCTGGCGCGTTGTCCACCAACTCGACGGCGCCCAGAGACGAGCGCTGCTGAAGTTCACGACCGGCTGCTCCAGGCCGCCACTCATGGGCTTCAGGGTGATTTGACCCCCCCCCATCGATTTTTGACTGATCACTATCGACCGATCACCTCCAGGACCTGTTCCCGCCGCTCTGCATCCAAGTGGTGGCGGGGGCGGAGGAGCGCCTGCCGACCGCGGCTACCTGCATGAACCTGCTCAAGCTGCCCACCTACGGGTCGGACGAGGAACTGGGCCAGAAGCTACGCTACGCCCTGGAGAGTGGCGCGGGATTCGAACTGTCCTGACTGATGCACACGAGTAGTCGGCCTGAAAGTTCGATTTGTCGGCGTCGCTTTACACACTCGCGCACCACCGCATTGGCGAACGCGTCGGAGGAATTGTAAAGTGTGTTGTGAATGTGATTTGATACGCTGCACCCAAACATCGATACAAATAAGCCAAAGCACCGTAAACGACAGAACTAGAACACGGTACGTAATGCTGTGTCTGTACAAAAACGTTGCGTACAACAGAGTACTGTATCTAACGCTACGGTAGAGTGTCTGTCTACGCGTCCCTTTGGCAGACGAGCCAAATGTCTCGGGTCGTCCGGCATTTGTCGAACTTCAATTCGTAACTATTGGCGCCGAGTGTCAGCGTAGCGCAGCCTGGAATTTCGCAGTTCTGAACACGCGTGCGTGCGTGCGTGCTTGTTGCAGAACCTCGACGCAGCGGCGCGACGTTGGTCCACGGAAATCTTTCGGCGGGTTCCTCGCTGTAGACCGCGCCGTTGTCCCACGTTTCATCTTCGGGCGAACCGTCGCCGTTGGCGTCTCTGAGGCCCACGTAAATTCTGGTGACGGAAGGCATGGCTTCCCTGAAATTGAGGCGGAATTTTGAGTCCTAAGTTTGGAAGTCTCTTGCGACGCCCAACCGCATGTAGTCGACGAGGTCGTCGGCGTCCTCTCTGCTGGGGAAGGAGGGCAGGTGTCCTCCGCGCACGTTGCAGCGCCGTCTGGCCGCGTACCAGTTCCGACTGCGCCGCGACAGCTCGGCCGTCCGGCCGTAGCAGGCGAACGCCTGCCCCGAGGGCCGCGCGAAGCCCGCAGCGCAGGAGCGAACTTGCTCTGCAGAGGGCGCGACGGAACACTCGCACTTGTCCTGCGGGAAGATTCCGGTATACCTCGCTTCACGCCGGCCGCCAGGTGGCGAGAGTCGCTCCTGGTCGAGATGCGGCCGGTGGCGGGGGCGCCGTACGCCCAGCACCAGGCGATGTCCTCGCCGTCGGCGCGCATCTTGCGCGCCAGCCAGCCCTGGCAGCGCTCCTTCAGGTTGCAGAAGACGGCGCAGCAGGCCGCGTACGTCAGGTAGCCGGCGGCCACGGGTCCGCAGCCCTTGCCGTCGACGAACGGGCCGGCGTTGATCAGACGGTGGTTGGCCTTGACCACGAAATTGGTGGGCGTGTCTGTGGAGGACGACACGGCTGCTGGCTGGGACACAAGCAAGCTCGTGCGTAATTACCGGTGACGTCGACGCTGGTCGAGACGTCGACCCTGTTCGTCTCGGTGGAGGAGGTGACGTCGAGCAAGTTGCAGAGACCGCAGCGGTTGCAGCGCGTCCGAGCCTCTCCGTACGCGGCCAGCCGTCGGCAGACCTCCTCCGTGCAGTGCAGACGCTCCATGAAGCATTCGTCTGGAATCCGGCATTCAGTTTATCTTTGTTTCTTGAGTGAGAAGTGACTTGTCAAAACTCTATCCAACCGCCGTCCGGCTGACAAAAGCCGCAGGTCGCCTTGCAGAGGGCTCGCGCCGTCTTGGGCTCGTCCTCGCAGATGCCGGCGTCCAGCATGTTCATGCAGCCTGAAAGACCTCAAAATTCATGTTGTCTCGTCAGCTCGTGATCGCACCGTGGCCAAACGAGTCCGCGCAGTCAGTGTCGTCCGTCGAAAACTGCGTGATCTCCGTGAGGGTGTTCTCCTCGACGGCCGCCCATTCCGTCGTCGTCTCCAGCGGCTCGCAGAATCCGCAGCCCTCGCAGAAAGCGCGTCCCCTGCCGCCCGCCCTCAGACTGGCGCACATCTCGGCCGTGCAGTAGCGTCGCTGCAGCGAGCACGTCTCTAAAGAGTGACTGCGGATTTTGCTGGATGCTGTGGCTCGAGTGTTCGTCGTCACCTTCGTCCGACTGGCAATAGCCGCAGGTGGCCGAGCAGACGCGTCTGCTCGACTCGCACGCGCCGCCGTCCAGCAGATGCAGGCAAGGTGAGCCCAGCTGATCGACGCACGCGTCGCCTGTTGGCGCCGTCTCCTTGCCTGCTGCAAGGTTCTTGTGCTGTTAGTGTATACGCCGGGTTCTATAGGGTAGAGTTCCGCCAAGAGCGACGCACCGATCGCGCGGTAGGACAGCCGAAAGCCCTCGTCTGGGAACTCGTCGAGCGCCTTCAGCATGACCAACGCCTGGGCCGACTCGCTCGTGAACGTCGTCTCGGGAATGTGCAGGCCGCACAGGCTGCTCAAGGCAACACAGTATACCGGCTGCCCATTCAGCGAGCGATCGCGACTACGGTACTACCGTATGCCGGTGTTGGCCACGTCCTCCTCCAATTTGAGTTCCACAAAGTTGTACTCGCAGGGATCCGTGTGGATGAGCCGAAAGGTCGGCCCAGTGAACTTCAGCTCGATCTGCTGGCTGTCGTTAGCCTCGAAACAACATTTTTTACTGTAGTTGTCGCTAACAAGCAACGCTGCAAGTGCCGTTGTAGCTTAGAACAAACCTGCAGCATCCATGTGCACCTCTGATTTGTGGGAAAGTAGCTGGGATAGTTGGGCGTCTCCAACGAGAGCCACTCGTCCGTCGCGGTCAGCACGCCGCCGCACGGCTGAGCTGTGAAAGAGCGGACAGGTTTCTCTAGTCACCGTAAACCCTGCAATACTAGCCCCAAGGCAATAAAAGTACCTTCAATCTATCCTGACCGGGAGCACTAGGTATAACGGAACAATCTCATCGTAGCCATGGGTAGAGCAAATTTCGCAAATTTCGTCAAAATTGCCGATGTTATGTTTTCAGTCGATGCCGAACATTATTTCGAATTAGAACGACTTGAACGAGACGAAGATACAATCCGTAGGGGCGCACAGAATGGGAAGAAGCTCACGACTGCCTTCCTCGAGCTCCGTGCAGTATTCCCCAGCGAATCCGGCGGGACACTTGCACTTGCGACAATCGGTCGGGTCCGGGTAGCCGCCATTCGCGCAGTCGCCTCCCACCTCAGCGCAGATGTCTGAGTTGTCGTCGGCACGGCGTCGTCAGCCGGTCGTCGTCAGCACGCGGGCTCACTGGAGCAGTAGGCGACGTTGACTTGCTTGACGTCGTAGAAGGAGGGTCCCGGCTGCCGAGAGCCGATGGTCGAGCCGTAGCTGACGTTGCGCCGGCGAGCGTCCAGCGTCGTCTCGTAGGCGACCGAGGCGAACGCCTGTGAGTCGGCTCGGTGAAGTCGGGCCTTAGGCTTCTTAGGAGTAGGCTAGGCAACTCGGCGTACGAACCCAGCTCTTGTAGTGCATGACGGAGCCGTAGTCGTAGGGCACGACGGACTCGCGCACGCAGCCGCCGCCGTCGCCGCCGTCCGTCGTCTCGGTCTTGTCGCAGCGCAGGAAGTTCTCGAGCTTCGTCGCGCTCACGTGCTCGTAGAGGACGCGCACGTTGTCGTCGCGGTCGACGCGCTGGTGCTCGTGCCAGAGCCCGATAGCGTGGCCCAGCTCGTGCGTGATCACACCGAACTGCAGGCGAGCGAGCGCAAGCGTTTTGCGTCAATATCCGAGCGCTGTCGGCCCCACCCGGTTGCAGCCTTGTGGCGAGAGATGCAGCGCCTGCGCCCCGCCGACCTTGCCTTTGTACGAAGCGCAGCTGCAAACGCGACACACGCAAACGTGGGCGCTCGGATCGCATGCCAGGGACCCACGCACCCTCCTCCGCTGGCGGTGATCGTGAGAAAGTCGCCCGCGTCTTCGACACTGTCGAGCTGGACAAAGTCGAGACAGGTCTCCGACTCCCAGAAGTCCATGCCGCTCTTGATCTGGGACTTGAAGCGAGCGTCCGCCTCGATGAAGTCGTCGAGGACGTAGGGAATCGTGCCGTCCGGCCAGAGTCGGTAGGGGTCGGTGAGCACCTTGCGCTTGACGCGGCGCCCACCCCCGTCCGGGGGGTGGTGCGTCTCCGCCGCCTCGTACATGGCGTCCGCCTGCTGCCGAGTCAGCAGCAAGTCGCCGCAGAAGAATGGGCTCATGCGACCGGCCGGCGCCGTCGTCGACACCTCAACAGGAGGGATGTTGCGACTAGCCTGCTTGGTTTATTCGAACACTACGGTACGCGCATTCTTCTGCCTTGGCTATGTTGTCCAGCGGCGCTGTTGGAAATAAACAGACAGACCAACCAACAAGTGCTTAGTCACACTCGCCGGAAAACGCACAGCTGCAAATAGCAGCGCCGGAGGCTACTAATGACTCGACCTCCAAGACACGCACGCACGTACATTCATGTCGTGCTGTCGGGCGAGCATGTCGACTAGCTGGTGCTTCTTGTCGAGAAGGTAGCTGAGGTCGACGCGACTGTGGAGCTGGAACTGCTTGACCTTGAGGGAGGCGGTCGAGGCGAAGCTGACGTTGGTCGTCAGCAGCTCCAGCCACTCGTCCGTCGTCCTATTGTCGTTGACGTCCGTCAGGTCGGCGACCGCGTTGTCGCGCCGCCGGCGGGGCGCGTATCCGCCCTCGCAGTTTTGCGCCAGCGCCGCGCAGCATTTCCGGCAGCCGTCGGCGCATTGGCCGCGTCTGGCCGAGCAGTACTGTCGGTCGAACGCGTACTGCGCCCGGGCGCGGCTACTACAAACCACCAGTAGCAAGGCGGACAGGAGAGCGGCGCGCATGACGACAGCGGTAGAAGGAAAGTTCGAAAGTTAGGCCCCGTTGGCGCGAATAAACGATCGAACGCCGCGCGTGAACGAGTGGGCGCACGCGCGCTCACTACCGTCTGGTGGCGAAATAGCGTCCTCGTCGTCGTCGACGATTGTTCGCGCGCGTGTATCGTCGTCTCTCCATTGTGCGCAAGCGCTCTTGGCAAAGTGGTGAACCGTGTGCGTGCGTGCGTGCGTGTGAGTCAATCGATCGGCCGTTTCATCATCACTTTCTCTTTCGCCTATCACTCTGTACGACGACGCGTAAGGAACGAGCGCCATTTGCCTTTGGCGCTCTTCTTGCCATCAGCCGCCGTTGTCTCGTCTTTGGGCGGCGGGGGCGGGGGCGGGGGGAAGGGGTCGCGTCCTGTTCTGGGCCGGAACCACTCCAGGCCCACGCCGGCCGTGAGGGCGCGCTGCGAGCGCGAGTGACCCAGCATGGAGCGCATGAACCGCGCCCGCTCCTCCTCGTTCGACCGCCTCTCCTCCACCTCCTCAGAGGTCGCCACGTTCGGCGGGTAGCGGAACGAGAACGACTTGCGCTGCAACCGATTCGATACTCACCACTACGCGAACGCTAACCCACCCCACCCACGGTGCACACAACTCGGTAGGGACAGTTGAGACCCACTGCACGCATGGTACCCCCTCCTTCCATAGGTGTTGGTTGGGTCTGAAGACAGTGGGAGGAGAGAGGGTCGAGAAGGAGGGGTTCTGTCTGAAGCCATCTCGTGGAAAACGTCCGGAATTAGAAACGTTGGGAGGGGAAACAAAACGGAAAATTCTGCACCAAAATAGCACCAAATAGGTACAGTGGCTCAAAACATAGGTGGGCTCAGGGAGGGTCTAGGGAGGGTTCACCCTCCCCCTGGCCAAGGCCATCCCGCTTTTTTGCGGGAGAGAGGCCCCCCCTGGCCATCGCCATCCCGGATAAGTTGCAGGAAACCCTCTCTCATTATTGAAAGAAATAGGTAAATATGCGCATTTTTGTGTCCTTTTTCAGTGTAGTGTGACCCAAAAACGCCTAAAAAGTGCTATTTTGGCGTTGTTTTGACACATTTTGGACCAAAAAGCACCGATTTACGCGCTATTTTGGTGCGAAATCTTCTACTTCGACCACCCCTCCTCCAAAATTTCCGATCCCGGCGGGATGGCGGGAGACCCCTCTCCCTTGAAACCCCCAGAGACCCCCCCCCCCCCCTGGCTTTTGGACCAATCTACACCTATGGCTCAAAAATAAGTTCTAAATGACGTTATTTATGGTGTTTTTGAGTAATAAAACACATGGACACAAAAACACGCAACTTTACCCCATTTTTCCGATATGAAGGGGGGTTTCCCGAAATTTATCTGGGACGAGGATGGCCAGGGAGAGCGTTGTTCCTGCAAAAAATAAGGACGACTATGGCCAGTAGGGGGTAAGTGGTGAACCTCCCCTGACTCCACATGCCCCCCCCCCCCCCAAAAGAAGTAGAACTGACTATCGAAGCTGGAGGGTGGCGGGGACGGGTGGATCTGACATTTCTCAACAGTCGACGAAATATTTGATTAAAAGGTGGTGTGGTGGACTGGTGGTTGACTTGAGGTTGACCAGCTGTTTGAATGCTTGCCGGTTACAGACAGGCAGACAGGCTTCGAAAAAGATTCAACGCAGGCGAAATATCTCCAAAATTGCTTTGCAGCTGAGGTGAGTCAAGCACACGGCCGCCGCCCGCGAGCGCAATGTTGCTGTTTCGTGGGGAGGGGGCGAGCGGGTATGGGGGGTGGAGGGGCGTCTCGTTGCGCTCTCCCACCATGGTGACGTAGGCGAACTTCTTGTCCAAGTCCTTATTGAGCGCTTGCGCCATGAAAAATCTCCTCGTGGTCCAGTATGTCTTGCCCATCTGATCGACCACTCGCACCTCGCGCACGTCGAAGTCGTAGATGCTCACCAGGTACTGACGCACCTCCGGCTTGGACATTCTAGCAATGCATACGCACGACGAGTTTGCACCGAGAAAATGCGGAAAATTCACAAGAAAGCGCTCACGAGACAGGAATCTCGAATTTGAGCACGTTCGGAGGTAGGTTCTCGTGCGTGGCGTCGAGCAGCTTCATCCAATAGTTCGGCAGGAACACTTTCGGCCGCTGCGTTAACGGCCCGTACAGTCGAGAGGTCATTTTGCGCGCTTACCTCGCCACGGAGAGGTTTTTCGAACCTTCAGATTACGACGCTGAAATACAGTGCTGAATTTCGGCGCTTTAATTCCGACGCACAGAAATAGGGATCTTTCGAAAAGGTCTGAATTTGGGCATGGTTCTGAATCGGTCTGAATCACCGTTTTTGCGTGGGGAATATCTACCAGCGGGAGGCGCGGGGGGCGCGGGGGGCGGGGGGCCGTCGGGGGCGGGCTCCGATCCGCTGCGAATCAAAACCAAATCTCAAATAAAGCTTGTAATTAAGAAGTAGAGGCGCTTGTTGAGCAATGGAGCATTGAATTCGACATACCCCACTCTTAGAGCGATTGATGCACAGCTGCAAGGCCACTGTTTTCTTTGTTTTGTCGACTTTCAGTGGGTAAACCCTACTGAATTTGATAACGTTACAATTCAGCAGCGGGATTACGACGTCTGAATCTCAAATATTCGAAAGACCGAAATAATAATTTCGTGCTTAATTTTCTGCTGATGTTGAGGCGGAATCTAAATTCCGTGCGGTGGCTTCGAAAGACCCAACTTTGGAATTCAGCGCTGAAATTCAGCACTTAAATTAAATCTGACGTTCGAAAAACCTCTCCACGACAAACGAAGATTCTCAAATCGTAAGCTGACTTCAAAAACTTCACTTACAGTAATTACTACCTCATACAGTAGGACACAAAAATACTGTAGCCTGTTTCATGCCGCGCACATTATGGAACTGCCTGTCGGGGCCATACCTGTAACGGGGTCTGGAAGGGGGGGTGGGGGGGGGGGGGTATACTGGCCGATTTTGGGTGGGGTCTCGGGGAGCAAAAAGTGGGGGGGGGGGGGTAGCTGGCCATTTGTTGACTTATACTTACACTTTTTGGTCAAAAATGGGTATAAATAGGGGAACGAGAAACTGGGGACCGAAGAACTGGGGTATGCCACTCTATCATGTACATATTATTTGAGTTGCAAGTTAATTTCGTGCCGTTTATAACGCCGTTCGAATGACTGTTCGGGAGACCTGTTCGGGAGACTGTTCGGGGAGTAGATACTCGCTAACATGCGCATGCAAGCTGATGCAAAGAAGCAACCTAGACAGCCGAATGATTTCGGTGCGTTTATCACACTGTTTCTCCGCGTCATCCACGGATCCCACGTCGGTATATGTGCGGTTATCGAACGAGAACGAGACGAGAACGATGTTGTTGTTGGATTAGGGGGCAATGCTAGGAGGCCGTCAATGACCCATATAGGTTAACGTACCTATCTCTTTGACGCTTTCCGGCTAGAGCCGCATAATTAGTGAAAGACATTCGGAAGAACGAATCTAGGGCAGCGACACTGACAGAACGAGAAGTCATCATGACACGTTCCACTAGGAGCTTCTGTTGGCGGCCTATGCGTCTACTCACTGTTTGGCATCACGGATTGTTGTCTTGGCGTTGCAGCGTGCTCAAGCGTGCTCAAGCGTCGCCGAACACGACGACCATTGTCGGCGCTCGAGTGCGTCCACGTCCAACATGACCAACGTCAACATGCCGAGCTGGCGTTGCGCACAGCCTGTGGTCGGCAGGACTGCTGACGAAGGCGCTGAGACACAACACCGTTCTCTCGCCACAGCTAGGTAGTTGGTAGAAAAGAGCTGGTCACTACTGAGGAGGTCCCGCCAGCTCGGGCGTCTAGTGGTTGAGGGACCGAAACGCCCTAGGTTACAGTTTATATTAAAAATCAACTTTGTCTGATTTTCTGTCTTCTGTTTTTCTGCTGTGTTGGTCATTTAGGACACAAGGACTCAGTGGGATGCCGGTTGGAGCAACAACTGCTTACAAGATCTGCTTCGCATCCAAGCTCCAACTTCGTTCTATTTTGAATTTGATTTATTTATATTTTGACAACTTACCCTGCATATATATCAAATTTTAATAGTGCGAGCATAGAGGGCCACAGCATAGAGGGTGGCATAGTGCGCGTCTGCACCATGAGGCCGTCGACGGTGACGAGTACTCTTGGGGCACCTGCTACGATCGTCTCTACACGACGACACCTCGCCTCTAGGTATGGCAGAAGACTAGGGTGACCGCGTCAGTTTTTAGGACCGCCTAAGAGGCTGAGTGGCACTTGTCTGTCCCAGCTGTGGAGCCAAAGATCAGCGAGTCAGTCAGCCGATCCTGGGAGTGACGCTGCTGTGCGTGCCTGCCTGACGATCCAGCTCGAAAGGTTTGACCGCTTCCGGTGTTTCGCTTTGGCTAATGTGAATTATTTTCCGTTCTAGACCAAATTTCTACAGTTAAGTACATTGTGTCGAATTTATTGACTGAGCGCTAAACGGACGTGCGAGCAGTGGATGACGCGATGAAAGAAGTTTGAGAAACGCACCGAAATGTTTTGGTTGTCTAGGCTGCATGGTTGTGTTTGGTTGCAGCAGGTTTTAAAATTTTGCAGAATTTTGTGTTGTGCGCTTTGGTAGTGCGTACGGTAATTTGGTTTACCGGTAACTTTAGCACCGACTGTATGGACGTTCATCGCGAAAAATGTGTTGTGCATACAATTCACTACACTTTTTCCACATACATAATTTTGAGCCCCGTAACTGCCCTGCCGACAATTGTACACTCTCCCACGACGCATGGGACTAATTAGAGGCCTTACGGTAGTTACGAAACTTGCTCTAGCAATGCACATGTACTTTCGTAACGCTCCTTTTCAGCGTACACGCCATTGTCATCTTGTCGTTCCTTTACTCAGCTGTTGGGGCCTTACAAACGATAGGCCGCAGGAGTAAGTGTCGTTGTCTTTTTACTTAAACCCGCTAGATGATTTAGGGTTAGGCTCAGGCGTAATAAGCGGCCATTTCGACGCATCGGCACGGAAACCCTTACTCATCAACCGAATCGTAACTTCTATACAATATCGCTTTTAAAACAACTCTAGTCTGGCAACTGGCGATAGCGAACAAACGACGTCAAACTGCTCAGTGCATGCACAGACACAGCTCCGCGTGAATTCGACCAGGCAAAAGTCAGCAGTTTACGTAACTCTCTGCGGTGTTCAGTCTCTCTACCGGCAGCGGCGGCAGTTTCGCCTTGCCTTTCTTCAGCCTGATTGCGGGCCAGGACATCCTAGTGGCGCTTCGCTCTTGGCTACCTGCAACGACTGATTACAACGCATTGGCGCGTCTAGAAGCCGAGCTTACCGAGTTTTCTTTCGGCGGCGTGCTCGAGAAAGGCGGGCCGATGCCTGACTGTGGCACTAGCGCTGCCATTCTGCACGGTCGCGACTGGCGAAGGCATTCTGCTGCGCCTCTGCCCCACTTTGCGCTTTTTCCTCCTCTGCTTCGGGTTTTCCGGTGTCGTCAACGCGGGTCGTTTCGCTGTGGAGCGTCTGCAAGCGTGGGCAAAAGGATGTAAAATAAATCCCTTCGCGATAGTGGGCCGATTATAGGGTTTCATTCAATCTCGCCCTAGCCGGTGGCTGTATTGAGGGTGGCACTTTGGAAGGGGGCACCACTTACTGGACGATGGACGGACACTTTCTCTGCGTCTGCGTCTGGTACTAGCTAATGAACGTAAAGTAGGTACATAGATCGTTTTTGTCTACTCTTTAAAAAAAAAGAGCGCTCCTTCCCCCTCCATTGTTCACGCCCTCAACAAGTGCTTAGGTACTTGCAAACCCTTTGTAAAAAAAAGAGCGCTCCGACTACAGTGTGATGGAAAATGAAAACGCACTTTCACATAATACACTGGTTTTATGGAAAATGCACTGGTCTGGTGAACGCAAGGCGGTGTGTATGGGTACTCACTTGTGATGCTTCCAGACGAATGCCAGCACTGCCGTGGTGCCGATGACGGCCACGACGGACAACAGGATGAGGATGGCCAACGTATACCACTCCAAGTGTCGGATCGCTGCAACGACATTGTGGCACAAGCTATTAGGCAGAAAACAGGGCACACAGCAGCAGTAGTAGCAAAAAGTCACAGTTCGACAATGGTTCAGTTTAGAGGCGCTGCTGTAAACGTTGTTAAGGGAGCAAGCGTAGTACGACTATTGAGTAGTAGTGCACAATACATTCGATTATCTGCTTAAGCAATACATACATTCAGAGTCAGGCATACCGTCGGGAATGTCGTTGAAGCTGAACGCCCGTTCGGTGGTCGCCGTCTCGCTCGTGAGCTCCTGCAGGCCAGCCGTCGAGTTGGCGTCCTCGGCCCAGAGCAGCAGCAGGTCCAGTTCGTCTGCCGTCCCGTTGCCGGTCGTCGCGTTCAGCCCGTCCTCCGCCATCATCGAACAACGCCTGGGTCCCACGCGTTACGCGGTCGCTCCTCCTCAGTAGCGACGCACTCTGCGGTTCGCCGCAAATCCGTGGACGACGACGACGACGACGACTATGTCGGCGCCGTCTCCAGGGCGACGCTTAATTAACGTCTTCAGCAGCAAGCAGACCGACGCAGCTGCCGAGAGGCGTGTCGACGAAACGGCGATAGGAGAAAAAGTGCCGGTCAACAAGCCAAAAACGTGTGTGGGGCATGCTGGCGACAGCAGACGCACAAGACATCATTTTTTGTAACGCAAACTCTTCCGCACGCACGCACGCACCCACCAATTCCGATTTCATTTGCCCAATTTGAGCACATGTGCGCGGCTCGGGCACGGCACATTCGAAAGTTCTTTGTTGAGGTGTGCTGTGCTGCACATCCGCTGCCAACGTCGTCTGTGTGGTCTCTGCGGAAGACTCATTGACGCACTGTTCTGCACTTCTGCGCAGTACGCTTCTCGTTGGGCATGCAACGCAGCAACTTATGTACTTGCAGCCAATGATTTGCTGGTCAAAACTGGTATTATCACGCTCTGTTCCTTGTTTGAGTCCTGTTTATTGCCTGCAACACGTAGAACGAACGAATATTGTTTAGCTGCTGCAGAAGCTGGTTTGTCCCCACAACGGTGCATACGGGTACAAAGATAATCGTCAAGTTCACCTCACAATTATTGCGCCTGCTCAGCATTGTTGCGACCATACCAATTGCATTGATGAAATAACAAACGCTTCCCTTCAGAATGAATGCTCAGTGTGGCCGGAGGTTGAAAAAATAAACGCCCAGCCAGGCCGTTCATTGGTGGATTTATGGAATACTTTAGCAATTTAAGTGTATGTACTGTGCTGCCTGCATGTCGATTGTCGAAGTAAGCGACATACCGACCACCTTGATCGCATTCTACATAGGTAATTGGAATGGTAGACGATCAACAACACCCAGAGGAGACTGAACTTTGTGCGTTTGTGAATGCTTGACTTGCGCAGATGCAGAACTCATGATCCGTACATACCCATAGCAGGCCAAAGACTCAAACAATGACGCTAATTGAAGCACTTCAGGTGCACGTCAAGCCCATTAGCGGAGCCGCCTCTCAGGAAAGGACTTGCTTTCCCCGCCTCTTTTCTAATCTGACTATTTTCGCATTGTCAGAGCAGCGGTTAGGTTTTTCTCAGCAAAATGAACGCGCCTTTCTCTGCAGTAAGTACAACAGCAGTTATGGCGGCGATTTTCGCGTGCGCGGCACAAGGCAACGACGCCGACCTTGTGCTCAACGTTGGAATCGTACACTTGGAGGTGTTGCCAGACTTTTAGTGAAATTCAAATGAATACAAATGGCAAAATTCCCAATTTTCAGGCCCCTGACGGCTACGACTACACGCGGGTGGTCAACGCGATCATAGAAGTCGCGAGACAGGACATTGCGCGTATGACGTTCCCGGCCAAAGCGCAAATACTGTATGCAAATTTTTGACAGAGAAAAAATTTTGAGAGGACAATATTAAATTTGCAGAACGTGGCCGTTCCGGCTGGGCTACGACTGCGGCGACATGAAAGGCGTGGAGGGGGCCGTGATGCTGCATCGACAGGGCAAGCTCGACGTGCTCATAGGGCCGCCCTGCGACTCTGGTTGCCATTTCCTAATGTTCTCCCACGACATTAGAAGCTCGCGTTAGACATTAGAAGCCACGGCCTCGCGAGTACTGTAGAGGTGCTGATCTGCGCGAAGCTGGCGATCAAGTGGAACATCCCGATCATCGCGTACGATTTCGCGGGCCCGAGCGCCACCGACAAGACGGCCTACCCGACGCTGGCGAACATCTTCGCGGGCGAGCAGACGTCGATCGCGCACAGCGTCATCCAGATGCTCAAGCTCTTCCAGTGGACCAAGGTTCTTTGGTGGAGCTGAAAAATCGAGCGAGAAAAGCACCAGGCGAACATCTAGATTGCGATCGTCGGCTCGAAGGACAGGAAATTCTCGCTGTCGACGGACACGTTGGCCGACAGCGCCCCTGCAGCCGGCATCGACGTGCTTTCCTACGACAAACTCGACGTGGGCCTCTCCGTGGAGGCGATCCTCGAAACGGGCATCATGGACAGCCTGAAGATCACTTCTAGAAGTGCTGAGAAACACAGATTCTTTCTTTAGATACGGAGAAAAAAAATCGATTTAGTCATCGTCATCGAACTGGGCCCGGACGTCGAGGACAGCGTGGAGTTTCTGAAGGCGGCCCGGGAGGAACGAAAATTCTCGAAAGAGGAATTCATTTTCATAATTCTGAGGACGAACCAGTTCCAAACGCTGACGCCTTGGAAGAAACGCGACGCAGCGCTCGACGAGAGCATGTTCGCGTTCTTTGAAAAGTCCTTTATTGTGAGCCTTCAAATTGAACGCCTCTTTGTTCTGGTATACGTTTTATGCGTTTTTAGGTCAGCTTGGTGGGTACTGCCGACGAGGATCTGCTCGCTTTCAGACAGCGACTCAACATAACGTTCACTCCGCAGATGGAGGATTCTATCTACGTTAGAATAAAAAAAAACAATCTTAAAATGATTCGCTGCATGCAATTTTAGAAAGTTCGCAAACTGTACTACATCTACGACTCGCTGTTGCTGTACGCCAAAGGGTTGTCGAGGTTCGTGGCGAGGCGCTCCGAGGACGACAACCCGAAGGACGGCAAGAGCATGTTCAAGCACATGTCACACTTGCGATTTCAAGGTTTTTTATTTAATTATTTTTTTTTTGCTGAGCAGAACGAGTTTCATTAAGGCTCCACGGCCGTGATGTATACAAGTCCGGGCGGCGACCGGCTCTCGCTGATCGAGACGTTCGCTGTCGTGAGGAACGCGTCGGACGCCAAAGACGACGACGGCGTCGTCCGCATTCTGAGACAGGATCACGACCCTCTCCACAGGGAAGAGAATCTCATTTTAGGCACAACAAACGACTACGCGGTGAGCAGCAGACACGGCTAATCACTGTCATTGGTGAAAAATTGGCGTGGAACCATCTGCAGCACTTCGTGGACAAGCTGAACCGGTCGGAGTTCTGGGAGGGCCCCTGGCCGGTCGACATGCCCGAGTGCGGCTTCGCGGGCGAGCTCTGCTACAGCACCTACGTCGTCGTCTCGCTCGTCGTTGTCGGCGCGCTCGCCGTCATCGGCGCCGTCGCCGCCTACGTCTACTACCGCAAGTACCAGGAGATGGAGGTCGGCACAAGATCGAACGCACCAAAATAACCCACTTTTGGAACTATTTTGATTTTTTTTTGTGCAGCTCTACAAGATGCCGTGGCGCGTGGTGCGCGAGAAGATCGACTTCGACGACGGCAGGAGCCAGGGCAGAGGCACAGCTTTGGTACGCAGTCTTTGAGGTGTTTTTCGAAATTTTCCGGATGTCGATGTGGTGCCGAAAAACGCAGTCGAACGAGACGGACGGCAAGAACAGCAACTTCGCGCGGGTGGCCCCCGAGTGCGAGAAGGGCGGCGTCGTCGACTCCGTGCCGGTCATCATACAGCGCTACCCTCAGACTCGGCACGTCCACTTCAGTCGCACTGAGCTCAACTTTCTCAACGAGGTCTTCTCGGCTCGGCTGAGCCAGTAGGTCATAGATGCGCACCAAAATGTCTTCAGATGTCCAAGGCCAATCACGAGAACCTGAACCAGTTTGTCGGCATCTGCTTCAACCAGGCGAACGAGTTTCTGATTCTCTGGCGATTCGCGCCGCGTGGCAGCTTGCAGGTCTGTAAGACTGTGGTTTGTTTCATGGCGCGCTCGCATGGCTTATTCGCGAGCAGGATATTCTGTTCAACGAGGATATCAAGCTGGACGCGAGCTTCAAGTCGTCCTTCGTTCGAGACATCGTCAAAGTTGGTGTACAGCAAACGTCGTAGTCAAAGTCAAAGTTAAAGTCGTAGTCGCAGTCGTGCTGCAGGGCCTGGAGTACATTCACAACTCGAGCGTGCAGTTCCACGGCTCCCTGAGCTCGTCCAGCTGCCTCGTCGACAGCCATTGGATCGTTAAGCTGAGCGGCTTCGGTCTGCGCGACATTCTGACTGACCTGAGTCGACACAACGAGATCAGCATGGGCGGCGAGGAGCTCACGGCGCTGCGTTGAGACATTTTGGTGCGACGTTCGTTGGTCTGGTGCAAAAGCAACGCTTCAGACTTGCTCCACTGCGCGCCCGAGCTGATGCGCAACCGGGGCGAGGACAACAAGATCGCGCTCTACGGCACGCAGACGGGCGACATTTACAGTTTCAGCATCGTCCTCTACCAGATCCTCTACCAGGTGGAGCCGTTCAACGAGGGCTTCATCTCCGTGCTTGGTGCGGTGCGGTTGACGGATTTTCTTGCCAAATTGCGAAACGGTAAACAGGGCTTTGCTATGTACAGAGATTTTGGATCAGTTGGCGCATCCCAATGGAGTTGTGGTGCGCCCAGTGGTGCCATCGGAGCCCAAGTACCATGGGGATTTGATCGCCTGCATGAAGGCCTGCTGGAACGAAGACGAGGTCCTCCGACCGCACATCAAGCGCGTCCGTCACATCGTCGACGCCACACTTCTTCACAATCAGTGCGGGATGAACTTCTCCAGTAAATTTTGCTGATCAACCAATCAGAGAAACGAGCGCAGGAGTGGCGACGTCGTGGACCACATGATGAAGATGATGGAGCAGTACGCCAACAACCTGGAGAAGCTGGTCAAGGACCGCACCGTTATGCTGGAGGAGGCGCAGAAGCGCGCCGACCACTTGCTCTCGCAGATGCTGCCGCTGTCCGGACTCTGATCTCGCCTCTGCAGTTGCAGCAGCGCCATGGCGCTTGCGCTCTCAGGTCCGTCATGGAGGAGCTGAAGGCGGGCCGACACGTCGAGCCAAAAATGTACGAGGCGGCGACCGTGATGTTCGCCGACGTCGTCGACTTCTCGGGCCTCTGCGCCGACAGCTCGCCCGACTACATCGTCACCTTTCTCAACGGCCTCTACGCGCGCTACGACGAGCTCATCTCCAAGAGGGACGTCTACAAGGTGACGCTGCTGAAGGTGTGCACGCGGGGGCAGATCGCGTGCCATGCCAGGTCGAGACGATTGGAGACGCCGTCATGGTGGTGTCGGGCCTGCCCAAGACCAACGGCGACTACCACGCCAAGGAGATCGCGACGCTCGCGCTCGACATGATCGACGTCCGCGCCCGCCGCGCGCCGACTCTAATATGCGTACCCAACACTGCGTGCGTCGCGTTCAGAGCATGTTCTCGTACCAGATCCCGCACCGACCCAAGCAGCCGCTGCAGATCAAGGTCGGCTTTCACACGGGCCCCGTGGCCACCGGCGTCGTGGGACTGGCGACGCCGCGCTACTGTCTGTTCGGAGACACCGTGGGTCGGACTGCAGCAGCTGACTCTCGGAACGCACCAGAATGTCACGTTCAGGTGAACATGGCGTCGCGCATGCAGAGCACTGGACAGCCGATGCGCGTCCAGCTGAGCGAGAGCAGCAAGGACATCCTCGTCCAGTGGAAGGAGTACAAGATGGAGAAGCGAGGCGCCGTCCGCGTCAAGGTTGCCCTAGCGCATGGTCGGGCGGTGTGTTCCCACAGCGATCCTCGCTGCAGGGCAAGGGCGAGTGCACGACGTTCTGGCTGACGGACGAGCAGACGGGTCGCGGGGCCGCCCTGTCTGCCGCCCCAGACAAGCCGCGCACGGCGCTTGCGAGCGGCTGATGCTAGTTAGCTTCGATTGCGAGCAGCTGAGTTCGTCAGGTGTCAGCGTGCACAAGGTATTACGGCTCGTTCCAGTGGACGACGCTGGCACGAGCAGTTCGTCCGAGGCACTACCAGCGCAGGCTCGAGTTTCAGTCGACTCCTTTATTTCCTGTGATAAGGGACATCTATACGCGGTCGCAGTCTAGTTGAAACGTGGCGCTGACACGGCACGAGTAACACTTTTGTCCAGCTGTATCGAGCACTTTTCTACACGCGCCGACTGCACAAAGTTTGACGTCGTACGTTGATATACACGCGTTGACGCATCCTAGTGTACGTGGGACGTGTGCACTTTACGCTACGTATTCACATCTGGGTGTCAACTGTCAACTACAGCGCTGCCGCAGGCACAAACGAGCTGGGAGGGAGATGGCTCGGGAGAGTGGAGGACACAACCTTGACAGAGGAAAACATCAACAACGCAAAGAAACGCCGCTTTGAACTGCTTGAGACTCGAGAGTGGGGCGCGGCGCGCGTGTGCGTGTTCGGTACCCGGTTCGCAGTTCGTGTCTCATCCATACCCACACGCATTCGAGAGGCCGCGGCGGCTGGCGTCGTCTTTAGCCTGGTTTTAGCCTGTGGGCTGCGCAGCTGCGGGCGGCGCGGCGAAGCGAACTCTCTTTTCGTGGACTGTCGGCTGTTCGTCGACGCCAGCGTTCTGCTGGTCGACGTTGTCGTCGTCGTCACCCGCCGGCGTCTTCGCGTCGCCGCCCTCGTGCTCCGACGCCGCCGTGAGGCCGCCGGTCGCCAGCAGGTTCACCATGTCGGACGGCACGCGCCGCACCTCGTAGATGCGGTGCGCGTGCGAGCGCGCCCTGGAAGCGAAACGAAACTTGTCGACGACGATTGATTGACACTAGGAACAGTCGTCACCTGGCGAGCATGCGGTCGTCCTGCAGGTAGAGACAGGCGATGGCGACGAGGATGCCGACCGTGACGAGCGCCAGCAGCGCGCCGAGCAGCGTCATCCAGAAATGGTCTCGGTCGGCGACGGGAGGCAACGTAGTGGCGAATCGGCTGCACTGGTTGAGTAGGCGCTCGTAGTGCTCGACGAACGTCCCGAACGAGAACGCCTTCCCGTCCTCGTAGAAGTACGTCGAGTCGACGTTGAAGAGGAAGACCTTGCGAGCCGCAGGACGCGCGCTCAGCCGCTCGGCGAACCAGACGATTGGACAGTCCACTCGCCAGGGATTGCCTGCAAGAGAGCCGGTTGCCGCTTTGAGTGAGTTTTTTGAGCTTTCAGGAATATTTTGAAATATGCTCGATTTCAAAATTTGAAACTGCGAAACGCGATCATCGTTGTAAGCAATTTGTGCTCTTCACTCCACTAGAAAACCCACAATGTCGAGTTGCCAACCTGACAAGTCCACAACTCGGAGGCTATTTTTGACTTCGTCAAACGTGCCGTTCTCCACAACGCTCAGCAAGTTGTCGTCCAGATAGAGACGACTCAGCCGCTTCGTGGGTGCAAATGCGCCTCTCGACGTTGTCTGCAGACGATTTCTCGAGAGACCGAGCACTTCCAGACGTCGCAGTCCGTAGAGCGTGTTGTCGTCGAGCTGCTGCAGCTCGTTGGCGGTCAAGAAGAGGACCTTGAGCCGGGCGTTCTCAGCAAAGCTGCGGGATTCTAGCTGCGAGAGGTTGTTGTTCTGTAGCGTGAGACTCTCCAGACTGGGCATGTTGGAGAAGAAGGCGCGCCCCAGCGACCGAATGGAGTTTTTCGACGCGGAGAACGTCCGGAGCTGCGGGAGTGGAGGAAGACTCGAATCGGGAAGCTCTGCCAGCTCGTTCGACTCCAGCGCCAACGATTGCAGCGACCTGCTGACCGACGGCGACAGAGAGAGCGACAGCATACGACGAATGGAGTTGTTGTTCAGGGACAGGTGCTGCAGTGGAGCGCGGAGCTTCGACAGGTCCAGGCGGACCAAGGAGTTGTCGTTAAGATTCAACATCTGAAAGCAATTATGTGTCGGATGCAAAGGCTGTTATAACCAGAACAAAAGCGAAGCGGTTCGTACCTTCAGGCTCGGTAGATTCTCAAACACTCGGCTGTCGATAGATCCGAGGTCGTTTGATGATAGATCCAGCACACCCAGGTGGGGGAGCCCCATCAGCAAATTCGCGTCAACAAATCGGAGTCGGTTGTCAGCCAGATTGAGCACCTCCAACTTCTCGAGTCCGTCGAACGCGCTGGCGCCGATGGACTCAATCTCGTTGCTCCCCAGGTTGAGTTCTCGCAGCTGAGAGAGACCCGCGAAGTCGGAGGCCCTGATGGCAAACAAATCGTTCCCGCTGAGGTCGATCCGTTCCAGCAGCGTCAGCTTCGAGAACAGGCCTTTGGGGAGAGTGCGAATGCGATTGTCGGGAACTGCAAGCACTTCCAGCTCGTCCGCGAACTTGTCCAAGCATCCAGAAAAGAGGTTTAACACCGCAGAGTTCTCAATAATCAGAGCCCGCATTCTGAGGCTGCCGAAGGCGTTGGGCATACGTGCGAGCGAGGTGATTAGAGAGTTCCATATGCGAAGTGCCGACACAGACGTGTTGGGCTCTAGCGCCTGCAAGGCGATCGGGAGGTTGTAGAGGGTGGGGCGCGTGCCGTTGAATGGCGAGCAGCCGATCCAGCGCTCGCCCAACGCCCCGTGGCCGCCAGCGCTGCCAGGTCTGGCGTCGCCATTGAAGCACTGGCACGCGCCCTGTCCAAATTGCTGCAGTGGCTCTCGGAGATCCTGGCAGCCATCCTCGAAGTTGGACTGACCGAGGGCGGTCGGAGGGGCGCAGGCCCAGACCAGGGCCAGCGCCGTGGCCAGAGTCAGCAGCGAGCGTCGGCGCAGCATCACGTCTTGTCTGGTATTTCTGGCCGAGTGGAGGCGAAAAACATGTCCGGACGCCCACCAAAAGAAGCCGACCGGCGACGTCGTCTCGCTGTTTTCCTTGGGAATCGCAGCGCTGCTACTCGTCTTTACTGCGATCTGCTCTTTCTTCGCAGTCGCTGGGGCAGGCCTGGCACTGACAGGCACCGCGGAGTCGCTCGCTCGCTCGCTCGAGCCTGTTTTTCGTCTCTCTACGTCGCGCTGCGGCCGGCCTGCCGACGCCGTCTATAGTGGGAGAGCGTGTGGGGGGGGGGAGCGGAGACGACATGTGTGTGGCGGGCGAGACGACATGTGCGCAGCAGACGACGGCGAGGCGAAGCCGACGGCGGGCAGGAGCGGACCGATAGGGGCCGCCGCCGCCGCATACCTCCCTGAAGGCCGTTCGCAGCCTCGTCAGCCCATTGATTTTCCACGTTGCACCGTCGCCGTCTGTCTGCGCCGTCGTCAGCGCGACGGTCAGTTGGGACGACGGCGCGATCGGTGTTGTGGCGACTGCGAGCGAGAGTGACAGACGGCTCCGGCTCGTCGTGACACGGGAAGCAGATTGAGATTGGGGAAGGGGGCTCGAAGTGGGGCCGATTTCGCGTGGAGAAACCGTCGGAATTGCGAGTAGTATCCACTCGCGACGCCGCCACTGGCGGGAAAGGCAAACTGAATTCGCGTGGAGGCCAGCACAAAGAATGTGGATGTTGAAACAACTTTATGACAAATGTGCGCGACGACAGAGCTCGCGCTCCGCACCATTGGCAGCGTGCATGCAGTGGGCATTGTCGTGCAGCTGCAAATTTCGGCAATACAGAAGTACATGCG